>JAODUG010037193.1:0-17757 GCA_027564795.1 Aphredoderus sayanus
TTCCCCCTCCATCCAACAGGGTGTTTATGGGTTGTCATAAAGTTGGCCGCTCACTCGAAGGTTAGGGCCATCACTCCTTACAATTTGCTATAGGAAAGGAGTTCATCTGAAATAACATCTACACTGTACTTCACTTCACTGAAACATCTTGAAGCGTGCAGGAAATTGTTTAAGAAGCACCCGTTGAACTCAGATTGTCTTTTATAAGCGACCACTTTAGTTCAGCAGCTTCAAATAAAGTAATACAAATACCTTGAAACTACTTTCTACTTACTGTACATAATACGTTATTGGTAAACCAAAGTACTTCCTCTGCTGCATATTATACTTGGTGAGAATCCATACCTCGGCCTTGTGCTGCTTCCCAATATGACTGTGTTTCTCCTCCATGTCTGCCAGCTTTAGTTTCAGGTAGGACACCTCCCCCATGAGACTCAGCTTCTGGCCCTCCAGTGACGTCCTGTTCAGGAGCTCCTGTCACCCAAAAACAGATAAACAAACACAAAATAAATAAACATACATGTAAACATACGCGCGCGCATGGGCGAGTGCACAAACCTCACAATTATACGCTACACGGTATTTGCAATGTGCTGCGACTTAAGGGCGAACATGGCCCGGCATGCTACCAGCTCTATAATGACAGTCCCCTCAAACAAACCTACTGGTTTTAGAAGCTGTTTGGGTGGCTAAATATACACAGCCCATGACCACTATTTATAATGTCTATTTCACAGCTCACTCTAAGTACAGAGTAAAGAGTACCAGAGCAGTGCTCAGAGAGAGGGAAAGGGAGAGAGAGAGAGTTAGAGAGAGAGAGAGAAAGAGAGAGAGAGAGAGAGAGAGTTAGAGAGAGAGAGAGAGAGAGAGAGAGAGAGAGAGAGAGAGAGAGAGAGAGAGAGAGAGAGAGAGAGAGAGAGAGAGAGCACACCAAAAGACTAGTCAATGCTCACATAAAGCCAAATAGCCTTGACAGGTGTGTTTTTCTTTTGAAGGTGAATGGCTGTCACTCAAGCCCTATGCTTGAGGATCCTAGGTTTACTGTAGTTAGTGTTACTATTCATACTAATAAAGAAAAGGCATGCCAGCCTCAGGAGTTAGGCCACCCTGTGCAGGCAGATTTGCCACACATGAAGTTTATGTCAAGCACGTGCTAATGTGCTTAAGAGCCGCACAGCAACGTCATCTGACACGCCGAAGTCCTATCTGTGCACACGTCCATTTAGAGCTGGAGCTTTTTAAAGGAAAATTGCTGGGCTTCTTCTTGTGTAGCACATGGAAAATATTAGAGCTTTGTCACTAGGAAGAGATTTACGGCTCAGGTCCAAAGCCTCATAATGACCACGTTTCCAAGAAGGCTGCCCTTCTGCACAGAAGAGTTCGATGCTATGTATTTAACAGAATTATAAATGCAAAATAAGAGTGCGAAGAGCACTATAGTACTATGGTATTTGTAATTAGAACAAACTGAAGTCAACTAATAGAAGAAAAAGAACATGTTACAGTACCTGTTCATTTTACACAATTCTTTCTTTGGAGTATACGTCCATTTGTTCTCATAACTTATCTCTACGCAATGTCCTTTACAGTGTCTTAAAAGGTCTTTCTGATTATTTTAAGTTACGCACAGAATTAAATTATGAGCAACCTGCATAAAGATACATCGCCCCTGTTCTCTCTCTCTCTCTCTCTCTCTCTCTCTCTCTCTCTCTCTCTCTCAAGACCTATCACAGCCATCCCCCCCAACATACCTCTTTCTGCCTGCCATTCTTTTTCATTCCCACCCTCTTCTTATTTCCCCTCTTTATTTCACATACTCAGCTCCACTGCTGTCTGTCTGTCTGTGTTGCAGTGGTGAGGCTAGATGTGGGTGGTTACTGGTTAGATATTAGGGGCGTGGCTCACCTGCCCAGACAGACCGAGGCCAAGTCAGACCGGGTCTACACTCGGAGATACTGCCCTTGGAACCAAGAGCCCTAAATATTTTGGTTGTCACGGTGATCCAGAGCCAGTCACATTGGAATCTTAGCAAGGAATTTCCTCCTGGGAAGCTAAGACTCCTCCTGAGCTCCATTCTACAGCTCATCTGAGAACACACATTTCTCTTGTATCTGGAGTCTCTTGTGTCATAAAAGATATATGGACTGCCTGGGGCCTTGTCACCCTTAACCAAATGGAAAAGCAAGATTAACATGGTCCTCTGGATTAACGGTAACAATATGAATGTACTGATGTCTCTCCAATCCACCAATCACTCAAATTGTTATTGTACTATTGAGTCACAGGTGCAGTGTTCTGACATGAGTCAACGTGAGTTAAGGGTTTCTTAAGGTGTGTACCTGTTGCAGCATCTCTTCAGTGGAGTTGAGTTTGTGCTGGTGCTCTTCCAGGGAAGACTCCAGATCGCTGATCTGTGCCCCCTGAGCTTCCACCTGGTCTGTGAGGATGCCCACCTGTGTGTTTGTGTGTGTTTGTGTGTGTGTGTGTGTGTGTGTGTGTGAGAGAGAGAGAGAGAGAGAGAGAGAGAGAGAGAGAGTGAGCAACAAAGATAAAAATAGAGCAAAACAAAGACAATAAATGCAGTGTATCTAAATGATAACAAAAGTATATTGTATGGATAAATATATCTAACTATAACTGTAGAGCTGGACAACTAAATAGAAGAACGAGCGAGGGCATGTTACTGTATGTAATGTTAAATAATCACCTGCAGGTCGAGTTTTAGTTACAAGGATTGTTGATATTGCAATAGAAAGTTCCATTGCTAACACAACAATCTATCATCAAGCCACCCTTCATTTGTAGCAATTTTCTGTGGGTCTGCATACGTGTTGATATAGCCTCTACAGTTCCAGATTAAACAGCCCAAACATTTCCTTTGGGGAGAAATGAATGATCCTTTGTCCTTTTGTCAATGCTTACTGTAGTCAGGTTTGTATGACTGTAGCTTACACCTAAACCTGCAGATAAATGTTTCCATGTAGGTCCATGGAAGGTCCACCACATGATTGACTGATGATCAATTAGATGAGCTTCAGCACAAGAATGCTGTTGTGTACGTGAGACCTGTATTAACAGCAAACAGAGCACCTGCTGTCATACACACGCACATAGACAAGTGTGATAAAAGCAGGGTGCACGTCTGGGCCTGTCGAAGGTAAGCTGTGGCTCAACAGTACTGAGACATACAGTACAATTCCACACGCGTTCATGCACGCACACACGCACACACACACACACAAAGTATACAGCAAACACCCACATGCACATGCATACTGTATATCCAGTATTTGGACACACACAACAGACAAAACCAGACAGTCTAGTGCTGTCGCAACATTTAAACAACCCAGTCACAGTTGCTTCACCTGTGTCACAAATGACATGCCTGTCTCCTTTCCTCAGCCCGGGTCTTCACCCTCCCCTTTCACACTGCTACGTGATATGGGCACTGTTCATGTGAGGGCATCTCGGGGCCAACACGGTGTCATGTGTCCTCTTTCATTAGAGCACGCTCATATCCAATGCAAAGAACACAACTTCAGCTGAGTGGCTGTGCAGGCTCTCTGTAGGTTAATGGTCTTGCCATTTTACTGTACCTGCCTCTTCAAGAGGCTGCATAAACACGACACATACTGTATAAAACAATATCTGCTGTACCGTACACAGTTGCTAGCTTTGATGTCATCCACAGTGCCTCTGAACGCATGAATACAAACAAGACAATCACATCTTTGCAATTCACTTTCTTACCTGAAGAATCAGTGACTCTTTGTCTCCCTCCAAACGTGACAAACGCTCCTGGTATGATTCACAGCTTCCAGGTGAATGGTGGCTTACCTTGAAAGGAACGGTGAGCTACTGTTAGGTATAGTTAGTACGCTGTGAAGACTTTACCAGTGCCCATTGTGTCACATTTGTCTTGAGCAACAGCTTTCACCAATGAGATCACAGGCTTGCACACACACGCACACACACGCACATGCATGCATGCATGCATGCATATAAACAGGCCTTGCACACCATTCAACAAAGCCCTTAGTCTCAAATGACCTATTGTGTTAGTGGACAGCGTGTGGGAAATTTCCTTAGGCGGTTTAAAGTTTATAATCTATTCTTAAACAGCGAGGGCTAATCCCAGAGCTACTTTTATTTCAGCACAGTCACCAGTGTCCAACAGGAAATAGAATTCCAACTAAATGAGATCAAATTGCTCAGAAATCCAGGCGTTCAACCACAATCATGGAAAACTTTGTGGTCCAGAATTCATGCTTCTGAGGCCAGCCAGTTCAAGTGGTTTGCTGTAATTTGAAAATGCCATTATGCTTTTAATAGCATGTCCACAGTATGCATCGGCCTTTAAAGGTTCTTGACTTTAAGTGTGATTATTACGTATTGTTTCATCCATTAGTCTACCATTAATGCTATTATCATTATCAGTCTACAGTACACTCAGGAAAGAGCCCTAGAATCAAACCAAACTATAATTATATTTTCTCTTTCTGTCTTTCCCTCTATCAGAGAAGAAAAACTACAGCTCTTCGCTCCCACCTGATGTCAATCAAGTGCCTGTAGGGCGCAGCGTCGGAACAGCAAATTAACACATCTATAAAGAGAATCTTCTGTATATTTTTCATTGGTGTTTATGAAACTTCAGAGTTAGCTAAAGCTGACAAGACTATACTGTAGCTGTCAAATCATGCATCTATGAGTAAAGCTTTATGTTGCAGCTCTTCTGAATGCAACTTGACCCTTTCTTTAACCTAGTTCCAACATTACTGGCAATGGTAAAGCCAAAGTTTTGCTGGTCACCTGTCCACTACATGGTAAAAACATAATACTGGTAATACTGGTCTTAGTGCTGGTCACATAACCATCTTCACTGAGTAGAATTGAATATGTGTGCTAAAGTTTCACAATGATTCTTCTGAAATAAAATATTTCTACTTGTAATACCATTGCACTAGGATTTGAATGGTGATACCAAGTCTACAGTATATCAAGATACAATGCAGTTAGTTTGAGGAAAACTCTAATCTTATACTGTAGGCTTTATCTGTTGTGCTGTTATAGGCTTTATCTGTCAGTGTGCGTTCTTAATGTCTGCAGCCAGACAGATGCAACACAGATGGTTAGGTAACAGTTCACCAATGTTTTTCCTCCAACATGTAGCAAGGTTTAGTTACGGAGGGGAACATATGAGCAACATATCTTTCCACCTTCACCCAGGTGATCCTCCCATCTGCTACGACAACGGTGATTTAGAAGGACAACTAAAATAATTATACTAATATAATGCATTATTATACACACTGTACCAGGGAAAGGGCATGCAAGTGGGAGGATTCTTACCTTTTTGAGCCAGGCAAAATGTTTATAGAAATCAATATCATAATCCATTCTGCAGGCCCATTGTTGGTGTGCCTCTGCTTTCTCTCAGACAGCAGAATACAGTAGCAATCCTGCCGTACTATAAGGCACCGAGGAAGGGCGTTTAGTGCCTTTAAGGAAAGAGCCCTGTGTTTGTAAGGTTTCCCCAGTCCAACTCTTCTGGCCTCACTGAGAGGACCCTGGTCTGTGTGGTTTGGGTCTGGGCAGGCTGAGAGGCAGCGCTATAATGTCACATTTCTACAACCATACCAGCTGGCCCCTTTCCCTACCTTTCTTCTTTTCCTCTTCCCTATACTCTCTCTCTCTCTCTCTCTCTCCCTCTCTCTCTCTCTCTCTCTCTCCCCCTCTCTCTCTCTCTCCCCCTCTCTCTCTCTCTCTTAGACATATACGTTCACTCTTTCTATCCCCCTTTCGGCCCCCCACATACTGTACACACACACGCCTTCTCTCTTGTCCTTTTTTACTTTCCTTTCCCCCTCTCTCACATGCACATATGCAGCCTCTCTATTGATCTTATGTGTTCTCCATTCCATATGTATTCTGCATCTTAGTCCCCCTCTTTGCCTTGCCCTCTGTTTTTTCTTTTATGTATTTTAACTCATTTGTCTCAACGACTTCTCTCTCTTCTTTGCATTTGGGGGGGTTTCTAAAGGGGCACACCACACACACACACACACACACACACAGAGAGAGAGAGAGAGAGAGAGAGAGAGAGAGAGAGAAAACGTATGCAGCAGCACATGCTTGTCAGATGTGGACCAGAGCACATTAAAGTCAGAAAATGGCTGTGCCTGTGTGTGTTTGTGTGTGTATGTGTGTGCGTGTGCATGTGCGTGTGTGTGTGTCTGTGTGTGTGTGTCAGAAAGGGGAGGGTGAAGGGAGGCTGAAAATAGGAGGAGGGCAAAGACTAGAGGTTCAGCAGAAGATGAAAATCAGAAAAGATAGAAAACAGATAAGGAGAAAATATCTGTTAGACAAGCGTTCTGGGCAACTAAACAAGGGTAAGGTATAGAGAAAATATAAAGTGAAGGTGTGTGTTTGCAGAGGTAGGGAAAATGTGTGTGTGTGTGTGTGTGTGTGTGTGTGTGGAGGGGGTTGGGGGTTGTCTACAGCTACTTCTGGTTCGAACGCAAGCTCTGGAACTCATTACCGGTGCAACAGATCCCTCCTGCTCACGGCTCTCAAGCAGAACGGAATAAAGGCCTTAGAGACAGAGCTGATCGTAAACACGAACCATATGAGGCTTAACCTGTACTCCCACATGGACCCCCGGACACACCAACCCCATTTGTCCTGGAGACCTTTTATCACAGTCTCCTTCTCTGGCCTGCAGGGCAGATATAAAATCCAATATAATCTGTCTTCATCTGTCTTCAATCTTCATATAACATGTTGACTGGTCAAGCCATTCCTTATCATATTCGTTAACGCACATTATATATAAGCATATTGGATGCTATTAAAGTATTTAGTATGCTATAATGCTCCTGATACTGTGCATCCTTCAAGTTTATCTGGTGTTCCATTGTGAATGTTGTAAAAATGTTTATGTTGCTCACCTCCCCTCTCTCTAGCCATTCCAGTATTATATGTGCTGTGTTGACGGAGACCTGTTTCCTGAGAGACCCTTGTTCCTTAGCACTTTCCTGTCCAGTCAGTGCTGCCCTGAGGTCTTCTGTTAGTTGAAGAACCCTGAGGCCAGGGTCAAGGGGCAAGGGAGGTGTAAGATTCTGTGCTACTGCTAGAAACCCATGATCCAGAATGCAGAGTCCTTTCGCAGCTGCTGCCTTGGATCCTGAGTAAGAAATTTGTATTCGGAATTCAGTTCAGTAGTGTAAAAACAGTGCCTAAATGAAGTCCCTAATTAATTGTAACTTTAAAAGAGTACGGAAGCAGTACAAACCACCTCATGCTTAATATACCATAAATCCCTGAGGAGGATTAGCAACAGAAATAGCATTAGTTTCATTATGCATTATTGGGCCTCTGTTTTTTGTACTATACTTATTACAGACCCTGAATATATTAAATGACCTCAGGGAGGCGCTGCTTCACTCTAACAGTGTGTTGTGCTGATCAGTAGGACTTCACGTCACTATAATGTTTTATCTAACAGTACAGTAAGCCACTATACAGTATGCCTGAAACACATTTGACAACGATGTTGATATATAGGGGCCCATTTGTCATTATGTTCATATTGTTCTTATCTTTTTCAGTGTCATTGAAGGTTGTTATAGTCACAGTGCACTGTGCTGGCACGTTTTATGATCATTCTGATATTGGTTTGATGTTGGTTTCTGACCATGTAAATGGATCAAAATACTGCTGTGGGAATTAGAATGACGATGTGGAAATGCAGAAAAACTAACGTTATGCTAAATCAGAGCAAGAAAGAGCAAAAACACAGTTCAAAGGGTCCCTTTTAATCAAAACCTGTTTTTCCGCAGACATACCAAAGTCAAATAAACCCTGCTCTGGTCTAAATTAAAAAATTAAAGAGAAGAAAGCTCTACATTTCTATTTTGTGCTCTTGTTATGTATTCCAATGGTCATACCGTAGTTTAAATCAACATGGTCTCTGACTTGATAAATCTGAATGGCCTGGAGCCAAATCGGACACTGAGGCCAACAATCACAAACTAGATTGAGTCTACCCGACTCTTAGGACTTAGAGGGAACACTTACCAGCAATAATGCCTTCCATTTGCTCCAAGGCAGCCTCTAACACATGGCTGGCTTCTGACTCCATGGCAACATAGGACTTTATAAACTCCTTATGAACTATAGATTCTCATTCTAAGAGAAAGTAGAATGTCCGGAGGTAGCTGATGAAGAGGCAGGGAATGGAGAAGAGACGGAGAGCGAGAGAGAGTTATTCCCCAGAAAGACAGAGCTGTAATCAGTAGTCTGATGAGGAAAGCTGGTGAAGACAGAGCTCCTCTTTCTCTGTACTCTGTGCTACTACAAAGCAGCAGCAGCCATCCTGACATCCATGTAAATAACTCCTGAATGTGGCTTACGGGTTTAAGCTCTCCTCTCATTTTGTGGCCTAGACTCCAGTCATTGTCAGCACTGAAAATGCACGATATTTATATACTGTGTGTTTGTTTGCTGCTATTTCCTTAAGATTCAAGTTTTTTAGTTGTCGTTCTTGTTTTTATGGTACATACCATTTACTGCAGATTCAGAATTTAAGATTCAAAGATCTTAAATTTACAAAATGCACACAAGGAATAGATACAGAAATTTGTACACGTGAAATACTGTATTGTACTGTATGTAGTGATATACTGTAAATACATATAAACAGTTTTTACAGCTACATACATTTCTATCATACATATTTTTGGTTCATACGATTCGAGTATAGGTTGCCATGTAGAGTAAAAACGGTCACTACCACATATACGCCAATAGATGGCAGTATAAACCCTACAAAAGCTGCTTGCAAGGGAGAAAAGCCGTATTCACCTTTAACATCCCATGTTGGGAATTGTTTAATTTGTTGTCATCAAATCTGTACTTCTGTACAGATTGTACAGAATCTGTCCAAGAGGGACTATGAGTGCAAATTGTTTGCAGGCACGGTTTAGGGGTGCATCAGAGTGGGGACCAATAGAACTCCACACTGCCCACTCTGGCCAACACACACAAATGTCACATCAGGTATGCATCAGACTTGGCCAAGACCCAAATGATTGCACAAGCAAATTCTAATGCCTAAAATACACCGTGATTTATGCTGATGACTGCGTACACACATCATAATGATACCAGAAGCAAAGTGAAAATATGCAACTTAACTGTTGACAGACCAATCCTCCATGTTTAGTTTTTTTTAAATACACACAATATTTTTAAACTATAAAGCTTTAAGGACATTAAACAATGTACCAACATACAAAGCTATGTTTTATAAAGGATAAAAACATTGTGTATGTATATTTTCTAATTTAATATTTAACTTTTTGTCTTAATTATTTTTCACTAAATATTTTAAAGCAATGACTACCTTTTTTATCTGGGTCGCAAAGGTGAAGCAATTTCTGACTATCTATTACGAATGAATCTTGACTGACTTTGTGAAGGTCTACAAATACTACAAAAAAGGTCTAAACAACATAGGACTTGGCGGGTGGTAAAGGAAAATCAAATGGAGAATCAATTTAAATATTTGTTAGTTAGTAGTTTACGTAGTTAAATGTTTTATTTTTTCATTTGTGAAATTATTTGTTTGCACCAATTGCAAGAAAGTAAGAGTAAGTAAGTATTTTCATTTTTGTTTTGTTTACAAGTTCTGCTATGCTTTGTTTTGCCAACAGAGTGCACCACAAGCCAAGACAAATTCCCTTGTGCTGTATGTATTACTAAAATCAAAACCATGAAATAGACCAAAGATACAGTAGATTTATAAACCATGAAACAGCAAGAAATGTAACATAACTACAACTATTCTCTGTCCTCCTTCATGCTCTCATAATATAAACAAATGGCTTTGCCATAAAATACAAAATATTAGACCTAGATTAACTATGGTTGCAAGACTGAGACAACATACGTGAGAGTTATGATTGATTGACTTGATCTATTGATTGCAGTATAACATTTGATAAAATAATGAAATAGTCATGTCTGTGACTGTGCCACCTGTTTGGACTGAGTGTTGTCTAGTTCATGTGTGTACCTTTACAGAAATACATGAATGTCACATGATCACGAGGCATTCATGTGAAGAACTGCCTGCGTCTGCAACACCTTACAGTAGTGCTCTGGTCAATTAAAATGGACACTGGACAAGACCAGAGTACACAGTACAAAACACATTACAATCACAAGATTAAGGTTCAGGACATCACAAAACAAATGTAGGCTAACATTACAGTAACTATAACGATATACTTAAGGAGGAGAGAAAAAAATGGGTTGACATTTTATTGTAAGTAAGAGTGACATTGTATTATACCAGTGTACCAGCATAGCAACATTCATCAATTTGAATGCTGTGAGATTGATGAACAATCATACAGAAGTGATAATGTTTAGGAGATGTGTTTCCTTAGTGCAGACACTGGATTGTCTGCACAAAGCAGAGACAATCTCCACCCAGGGGAGGAAGAATGTCTAAACAAATCAGGGGTTACACTGAGTTATTCCACCTTATTCCAGATACATACACCAGCTCACAGCAATATACAGGAAACAGGTCGAGACAGCTCTCATTGACGATAACATCAAACCTAGTATATAAGTATAATCCTCTTTACATCTATCTCCCTCACATTTCATGTGTTCTTTCCTTTAATGTTCTCTTTTGTTATGTATTAAAACATTTCACTCTGCGAGACTGCAGTTTTTACAATATGACAAAGGCATTCATGTCAGAAGGCGACAGCATGCTCATTGTATTTTCATTTATGTGTTTATTTGTTGTTTTTTTTATTGTTATTTTTCTACACTGAATCTGAAAATAGACATCTTTTTATAGGAAAAGACAAGCAAGCCTTATACTGTAGCTCTTACTCCCTCAACCCATGTCACGTCATGATGGCTCACATTGTCTCTTATTCCTCTAGAGATACTGTACTGTGGCCAACCCTCCCAGGGGAATGTAAAGTAGTCTTCTTCACTGCTCTTATGATTGGGAAAGCTAACAAAAAATATAAATACAAAACGCATAATATTGATGCTTCTGAGTTTTAACATTGGGCATGAAAATGCTGATTAGTTCAGTTAAGAATAATAAAGGTTATCCTTCTGGGTGAAATTGTGTTTTTCTTGTTTTTTTATTAGGTTAATAATGGTTGCCTTCTCAGAGGATATTTGATGCTAAGGAAATATTCATGTCATTCACTAAGGCACATACAGTAGCAAACAACTACCTGTCATTTCAAGTATCCACTGTACAGTACAGTAGGTACAGTATAACAATTCGGTTGTATTCCTTTCAGTGCACATTGAGAAATGTGTGCATTCATACACCAGTGGGAGTTTGGAGGTAACCTGACTGCCACTCTGCAACCATACATTGTTGGAATACATTCTCGAACAAGCATGACCTGCTGCTTCACTATGTAAAGCTGTCAGCTTTTCACCAAGTTTTTAGGAGGCAAGAATAATGGCAAGAATAATCTGTTCATGTGGACAGATTCACATTATGGCTATGGTTATGATTGTGATTATGATTTGATGATGATGATTGTTACTATTATTATTATTTTGGGTATCCTACAATGTTTGTTTTTTTTGTGCAAAAACATTATTTCGGAGACCTATTGTACAGTACATCCAGTATATTAGAAGATGCCGCAATCCTGCTATTATGGTTGTCTTCTTTGTCTGATCCTGATCTACTGAAAAGAGGGGCCCATGAAAGGTGAGCATAGCACAATGCAGATGCATACTGTACCAAGCAGATTATGAAAGGTCTAATCTTGCATGGAATTTTTCACCAATGTCGTTAGAAATGTTATTGCTGAAAGAAATAGCATGGCAGTGTATCTGGACTCTCAATCTATTGGTCAGCTTTTGAAAGTAATTCATTGGGCAGATAACTAGATGTTAAATCAAGTGGAATGACTTGCAAAGAGCAATATCACCATAGTAATTATGTATCAAAGCCATCACTGTTCACCCACGGAGCACTCTAACAAAACTATAGGGATATGAAACAGACACATTTTGTCAGTTAATGTTCAAATATATTACCACAGCCATCTTGTAAATGTTAACCAGGTATAGTAGTGAAATGTGAAAACAGTACGGCATAATGTAATTCTAGATCTTATTAAGGATAACACTGGTGATTAACACTGAAACTAGAAATAATCATATCAATACCATTTGAGGAACATGACGTAGGCTAGAGAAACCATCTGAACATACAGTACCTAATATCAAGAAAGTGACACCGTTGTTGGCAGCTTTGCATTGTGTCAGTGTGGGTGTTACTGTACTGTAGCAGTCCATTTCTGTAATTGTCAGGTCTGGACTTCTTTTCAGGACATTTTTACCACAATGCACATCAGCTTGATAGTGGAGGGGTCTATGCTATTGTTCAAAATTGCAGCACACTTATTAGTGAAGAACAAACATAAAACATATTTTAAGTGCTGTTTAGTTATTGCTGTATGAAATGTCATTGCAACACAGTTGGTAGAGAAATAATTATAGATAATGTTAGCAGACAAGCTTATAGGTGTTCACCAGATGATAGCAGCTTCTGTATAGGCTAGCTGTCATGTGTGCACAACACGCAAAGCACTGCACGGCAGCGAACACTGAACGATAATAGACTTGCATTATGCATCTGGAGCCGCACAGCCATTAGCAGCTAGCCGCGAGTTTAATGGCAGCTGCAGATGAGAGAATGCAAAGTAGTCCAAGTACAGTGGATATGCCAGGTGTGAGTAGGCTAGGTTTACAGAATCAGGACCATCAATAGAGCATGATTAGCTATAACTAGTATTGTTACATACAGTACCGAAATTAACATTTCCTTTTTATGTGAATATGTGCTGAGTGCCTGAACAGCATAGAATACGTGCCACTATGACAATAGCCTTAATAACATACAAATGCATGTGCATGTAGATCACCAGTGTATTGTCAGTACTGCACAGATTAGATGTTACATATACTATGTACTGCACATTAAAGAGGTGAAAACATAGAGCTAACTCTAAGAACAACTTTAAATTGTAGAAGCCTTGGCTATGGTTTTTTCAAACTAAAGACAAAAATATACATTATCATTGCTGATCTGCAAATAGTTTCATTTAACCCTCCTCTTGTCCTCCGTGTCAAACTGACCTAACGCGCTAGCTCTTTGTGCTAGGTAGAAGGTGCAATTTCTAATTCTACAGCTTACACAGACATATGATGTCTATGTAAGCCATCAAAACATACGCAGGTGGTGCCATCTGCTAGTGGAAGAAGTGCGTTTGAAACACGAGGACAACGTACAGGTACAATGTACTGATTCTTCTACATTTCCCAACAGCAAGAATGCCAGATGCATATGATCTGAAAAGGCTTGTGTATATATGTAATATAATATAATCACATTTAACAGTGTCAAAGTTAGTTAATAGTATGTACTATGTCAATGTATAGTGATATTCCATTATCTATGAGGTATGTGCTGCACTATTTTTTAGATATAAAACATGGGATTGAATTCATTTGATTGAAGAGTTAAAGGAAACCACTGTGACAACATATTTTCAACTTTTTATGTTTGTTTCAAAGCAGTTGCTAAATTGTCAAGGATTTAAGTTCTGTGCCTACAGGAATTTGTAATCTGCCGTCTTATTGACTGAATGTGTAGCATAAGAAAACATGTTATCGAATTAAAGAAAATAAAGTCTTTCAACCCACCGTATTAATCTTTTCCAGCAATGTTAATTTAATGTCCTTAAATTTTATTCCTTCACAAAAACATTACTGCATTTCCATCACCATCTTTTTGGCCTCTCAAAACACAGTGGGCATGAATCTTTTTTATATTATTATTTCTAAAAACAAAAGTTATAAATTCAGTTACATAAAAAATAAAATAAAAAAAACCCTGATTGTGCATCAGTGGTGCACTCACCAATACCACTTTGAGAAACATTTTGAATTCTTCATCTACAAATATTCTAAAAACAGACTGCCACTGCACATGTCATGTTTAACTGACAGAACTTCACAATATATTCCCAAAACAGAAACAAACAAATATATCTCACCTAATCAGAACCTCATGCACCAGTTCACCACCAAATAAATAACATATGGCAGTTCAACTGGTTGTAGGTACACAGTGCAATACAGACACACCCCATTAAAACAAGTAGCAATACTATACGTAAAAACAATAACTACAACCCCTGGCTTAGGACAAACCATTGAAATGTCTTTGCTGTTTGCCTAATGTAGATTTTTTAGGGAACAGTTTAGAAAAGAAAACATATTTTGTGTTCACTCAACATGCAACTGAACCAGCCTAGCCCTCCATGCAAAGCCCTCTATAGACATAGAGCTAAGGAAATGGTAGGTCTCTTACATCCATAGCTTTTTGGCACATTCCTGTGAGGACGTTTCAAGCTTTGTAGCACCGTTGTCCAAAGCTTTCACTGTGGTTTCAAGAGACCATGTGGTTAGTGCTCCTATGTTGGTCAACTATTGATCAAGGCTACGGAGAAGGGGGTGTCTTCAGGGAATTACAGGACCCTCCCTGGCTACCTGTGGTCCCCTGATACTATAGAGAAAAAATAAGCAGAAAGAACATAAAATAGTGGTGTTTATTACATATGGCAATGTGATTATCCTCATATATACAAATACCAGAGACAACTGTATCATAACTTTCAACTGTCACCATGATCTAGACATATCAAGACCCTTGAGAATTTTGCATTCAATTACACATGTGGAACATATTATACAAGAAACGACAGTTAACATTTTATGATAAACATCTGGCTGCTACAGAAGGTGGTGCAATATATTTTGTCTTCAGATTTGACAAAAATAAATTGTCTTCTAAGAGCTATGCTCACATAGCAGGTTTTCATTTAATTATAATTCTGACCAGAAATACTCGCTAACTCACACAAAACGTGTCTTTTCCAAATCTGTAATATTAACACTGAAAATATATTCCAAGATATGGCTGTGTTTTCTCAGATGTTGATTTACTTTCATGGGTGCCGAATATTATATTTTTTACTGTTTAATTAGATTTTGGTAAAAAATTATTTCCACATGTGTAAAAAAATAAGAGAAGGAGGTCCACCTCCAATTTTACAGGAATGACCCTTTACTATATGGTAAGTGTCAGTTCTGTGCACATATATTGCTTTGGGAAGAGTATAAGCCTTAGGATCCAAATGTCTGGAGAAGAGGACAAATGCGTTTTTCTCTGACTCAATTGAAATATTAAAGGTCGAACTGTATAATATGAATAGGGTTTTTATTATAACGAGCTTGATGTTCCATTTGTCTTCATATTCAGTTTCTTTGTATATAATTAACCCTTCCACATCTTTCCCAGACGGATATCTTTGAAGTGCACACAATGAAGCCATTAATGTAGAATTAGTGCCCAGCAGGTCATATCTATCTTTCAACTGACAAACATAATGTTCTCTCTTTCTTCTTTCCCTTTCTTAAGAAATACCTGTCCAAAATTCTCTCTACTTAGTTTCTACACTCTCATAGCTGTCTATGCAAATACACATATACATGTGAATGGCTATTCCCTGGTCTATCTGTGCACAAGTGATTTATTTTTTACTGTAAATGTATTTGATTTTGGTCACTTTTTGATTATGTCCCCAAAATATTATCTCTCTCTCTTTCTCTCTCTCTTTTTCTCTGCCCCTGTCTCTCTCCGTCAGTCCTTACCTCAACCAGAGGATGCCAGTGAGCAACAGGTTTTCGCGGGTACGTGAGCATTTCACTCCAGTGGTCTCGACCAAGGCTTTCTGCATCGGTGCCCACCTTACACACGCCAATGACCTCATTATGGCCTACACTGTGGGCACAAGAGAGAATGCATATAGCAGCCCAATATGCAGAGTGAAAAATTCATTCTTGTGTTTTAAGAAAACTATAACAACAGCTTGATAAGACAGTGAGTCAGGTGTAGCCATACCGGTCGTAGTCCATGACTGCAATCAGAAGGCTGATCTGGTCAATACTTTCAGGTGGCACATCAAAGACGATGGCTTCATTATACACCGGGTTCAGGGTATTCCTCTTAGTAGATGTCTTCCTCTTCTTTAATCTGCGCCCGTCGCACATTAATGAAACTTTCACATACGGATCTGAGCAAGAGAGAGAGAGTTACAGTACAGTACAGTAGTCTCAGCCTCTCCATTAGCACTACGTCACATAAGCAACTCTGTGCGTTTCATACCCATGTAAGCTTGACAGCACCTTCCAGAAGTGAGGAAGTTGATATTCAGTGGCTGTTCTCATTGTCACTCACAAGACGCGGTGCTTTATTTAGGCTGCTAATTTCAGTTTAATCTTAAGAAGTAACTGTCATTGAGTTAGCCAGCACTGTGTCCCAGACTTTATGTAAGTAAAGGCTGACTCTGCAAGACTAGGGGTTATCAATGATGGTCTATTGTCAGGACACAGCATGAACCTTAAGCTGCAGTGGTAGAACCACATAATGCAGGTGCTTACCAGATGCACCAGTGATATCCATTGCTTTCAGATTTCTGGCCTTTATCATGGTGATAGTCAGTCTGCCTGCGGTGGGCAGGTAACACAGGGAGAACATCAAATCCCCAAGATCCACATTATCCTAAGACAGAGGGAAAAACACATGTACCACAGTGTTGCAAAATATTTAAATGAAGTCATGAGAAGATGTTGTAGCACATAAAGCTATTACGTTCTTATGCAAAGCAATCGCATAAATGGTGAATCATTTATCAGCATCACAACCCTAAATTGCCTGTCTGGCACAAGTACTGTAGACTACTGTAGATCTTTAGTAGTCTGTCTAAACTCTTCTGAAATGCATATACAGTATACCTTCAGGACAGTTCCCCTTCATCTATGTTATTATTAAGCTCCCACACTTGCCCACCAGAGATGAAGACTTCTGTTCTGCTGTTGAAGCCAAATGCTCAATTATCACCTGTTCTAAAAATATCTCCACCAAGGAGGTGAGAACCACAAATGTATAATAAAATATGCCTCAAAAAATATTCTTGTGCATACGCAAAATGTTGTTCTGATCGAAATATTTACTGTAAATACAGTACCACTACATTTTCTTTGTTCAGGATTACACATGACTGAAAATGAATAGTGAAAAATTGTTTCCCTGAGAGGGAATCAATTGCATAGAATGTTACATCAGTTTTGTGCAAGGTAATGCTTACCAGCCCAACAGCTACACATTACAGTACCAACCCTTACAAAGCAAAGCAATAACAATTTTTACAGCATAACTGCAAACTGTCAACTTATTCCTCAAAAAGTATAATACATTTCTGTCTCTCATTGTCGACGTAGGTGAGCACCATCTACACCCCCTGTACAGTAAAAAACACAGAGACCCAGGCAGATAATTCCAGCAGCTTAGCACAGTGTACATGTATGCTATAGGCATCACCCACTCGGCAGCAGCAGAGACATTGCAATGAGCACATCTGACAGGCAGTTAAAAGAGAGCTCCCTCATTAAGAGCCAGGGCTGCACTCGACCTATATGATAATACATGGCTGTCAGTGAGTTTCCTGACAGAACATTTCTGAGAAATGTGAGAATATGTGAGTAGAGAACTGCTAAAGCTGCAACAAAATGAGAGAGGGAGACAGAGAGAGAGAGAGAGAGAGAGAGAGAGAGAGAGAGAGAGAG
>JAODUG010037204.1:1761-14325 GCA_027564795.1 Aphredoderus sayanus
CCGGCGTCTTAGCAATGGCTTTCTTGCTGTCAGACCTGCAGCTCAAAGTCTTCCCTTTACAGTTGACACTGAGACTTCTATTAAGCTGTGCTTGAGGCAGTTGTACTGTTAGCTGCCTATCACGCAAGATGTTGAATCTCAGAATCTTGTCTTCTGATTTTGTTGTGGCACTTATCATTGCACCATTTCCATCTATTCATTGGACTTGAACCGCTTGAATTTCAAATAAAAACCACACACGTACAACTATAGTTTTGCATATAGTCACACAAAAACGTGAGCTGAATGGTACACTAAATGCATGTTTACACTTTAAAATGCATCTTGGGCAATTGGATCACAAGTGGACAGCTGAGACACATGACCCGGCTCTGAGGTGTGTTCACACATATACCTATACTTCTTGCAGTCACCCAATATGCATTCTAATACCAGGTGTGAACAGGGCCCCAGATAACCCAGTGGTTTCAACGACAGGATCACAATGTGTCTTAGTGGCTGTTTACACTTGTATTTAGTGCTGTCCACTTGTGATCTGATAGGCCACGATGAATATCTATACAAGTTAAGTGGTTCCATTCAAATCAAAACTTTTTTGATATTATAAAACAAAGTCTGCAACACGGGGATGTTATAGCAGTAGCAGGTTTTAACATAACTCCTTAATACTAAATAATTTGGCAGATGATGGTAAATAATTGTAAAAACCCAGAGGTAGTAGGGATGTATTTGCAGAACATTCGTGTCTACCTCAGAATCAAAAATAATGGTAGTATGTCTTTTGTTAAAAAGTGATTCCTTACACAGTGGAGATAAACACCAATCCTGATCATGCATCCAAAACAGGGAGGGAACTTATAAAAACTGACAACTAATGAAAATCCCAAATTCAGTATCTCCTCAAATTAGATTATTACTTAAGACCAATACAAAAAATAATTTTTAGAAATGTTGGCCAACTGAAAAGTATGAACATGAAAAGTATGAGCATTGTACAGCACTCGATACTTATTTGGGGCTCCTTTTGCCTGAATTACTGCAGCAATGCGGCGTGGCATGGAGTCGATCAGACTGTGGCACTGCTCAGGTGTTATGAGAGCCCAGGTTGCTCTGATAGTGGCCTTCAGCTCTTCGGCATTGTTGGGTCTGGCATTTTGCATCTTCCTCTTCACAATACCCATAGATATTCTATTGGGTTAAGGTCAGGCAAGTTTGCTGACCAATTAAGAACAGGGATACCATGGTCTTTAAACCAGGTACTGGTAGCCTTGGCACTGTGTGCAGGTTCCAAGTCCTGTTGGAAAATGAAATCTGCATCTCCATGAAGTTGGTCAGCGGCAGGAAGCATGAAGTGCTCTAAAACATCCTGGTAGACGGCTGCGTTGACTGTGGACCTCAGAAAACACAGTGGACCCCAAACTATCACTGACTGTGGAAACTTTACACTGGACTTCAAGCAACGTGGATGCTGTGCCTCTCCTCTTTTCCTCCAGACTCTGGGACCTTGATAATGCAAAATGTACTTTCATCAGAGAACATAACTTTGGACCGCTCAGCAGCAGTCCAGTCCTTTTTGTCTTTAGCCCAGGCGAGACGCTTCTGACGCTGCGTCTTGTTCAAGAGTGGCTTGACACAAGGAATGCGACAACTGTCTTGCATACGTCTGTGCGTGGTGGTTCTTGAAGCACTGACTCCAGATGCAGTCCACCCCACATTTTTGTGTGGGTTTTGTTTCACAGTCCTCTCCAGGGTGCGGTTATCCCTATTGCTTGTACACTTTTTTCTACCACATCTTTTCCTTCCCGTCGCTTCTCTATTAATGTGCTTGGACACAGAACTCTAAACAGCCAGATTCTTTAGCAATGACCTTTTGTGTCTTGCCCTCCTTGTGCACGATGTCAATGGTCGTCTTTTGGACAGCTGTCAAGTCAGCAGTCTTCCCCATGATTGTGTAGCCTACAGAACTAGACTGAGAGACCATTTAAAAGGCCTTTGCAGGTGTTTTGAGATACTTAGCTGATTATAGTGTGGCACCAGGTGTCTTCAATATTGAACCTTTTCATAATATTCTAAATTTCTGAGACACTGATTTTGGGGTTCATTAGTTGTCAGTTATAATCATCAAAATTAAAAGGAATGAACACTTGAAATATGTGGAATTAAGGTATACATTATACACATTTCACTTTGTGAATGGAATTACTGAAATAATTCAACTTTTTGATTATATTCTAATTATATGACCAGCACCTGTATACTACATCATTTTAAACACACCACTAGTTACATAGAAAAGTACTTACTTGGCCCTGCAGCCTACAACAAATGAGAGTCTCTGCCCAGGAGGAATATCCACCTCTCTGTGAGATGTCCTTACAGCAGCCTCTGGTCCAATCACATTGTTCTCCTTGTCCACCTCTTCTACTTTGCTAACTTTCTCCATAAACCCAGAAGAAGAGCTTGACTCGGCTGTGCCAATGTCTTCCTGTATTGGCAAGTTGGTGGTCCCTACGGCAGCCAGGCAAAACTGCTTCTCCGAGTCCCAGCCAGCAAAGTCACAGAACCTCAGCCTGTGGGTCTCAGAACCATGGTTCCTATTAGGAAGGAAACCGGGAGACAGTTAGGGTTTTATATTTTGGGAGCGGAAAGTTTTGTGTTCTATGCCGGTGCGTATGTAAGAGTATTTCCTCTGAAACGTTATGCACTGGTGTTGCTTGTTTAACGTCCTGTTGCAGCCCCAATTATACACTGAAAACATTATGATCCACCTGGGTCGTCATAATGAAATGCAATAACATGACTTCTCTGCCCCCTATGGCCAATATATACACACTACCCCTTAGAAATCTGCGATTGGTGTCAATCTTCCAGCTGCACCGTCCACTCACTGTATCCAAAACACCAGCTCCCGGGTCTCTCCCAGCTCCACATCTCCAAACTGGCCATAATCTGAGACCGTCAAGCCTCCCTTTTCTTCCAGGACACTCTGAATGTCCTCCAAGAGAGGTCTAGCAATAGTATTCCCACTGTCAATATCAAACACACCAAACGTGTTTCATTTGTTAAAAATGCAGGTATATCAAATCAAATGTATAAGCCATATATAAAGCACAATAAGGAAAACACACTGATACAGTACAGTATGACCATTACTGTACCTGGATTTGCTTGGGGCCAGGCACAGGGCTCGCCAACAATACAATGATTGTCTGCTTTCCACCATTACTACATTCACCATGTCACCTGGTGCAGGTGTGTAGTTGGTAGGCTTTAATAAAGAGTCCAGGCTAAAGAAGACAGAGTCCTCCACCACCCCACTTCTGCCATACACACTGGACACACACACCTATGACCAGATATGAATGGGTTAAAAAGGCTAACGCTTTCCTTGGATTGACAGTTGCAAATCCTATGTTTGCCCATATCTGATTCATGTCCTTTAGTCCAGGCACTGGCCACAAGAAATAGGATATTTGGAATTTTAAACAATGTCACGTCTGACATTAATAGGTGGAGTCAGCCCTTTAAATTAATACATAATTTAGAGAATATTTCTTCAGTGAGCGGGAAAAAAGAAATCTGGTGTTTCTACACAGCTCTGGTCAATAAATGGGAAAACAAAGTGGTGCAGCCCAGAGCCTGCACTACACAACACTATCCCGGTCTTGGCAATGCCTATCCAATTTGGTGGGCGGAGCTTCTGAGGGAGCACTTTATGACATTGAAGGGTAGGTGTTTTTGTTCAAATAGCAACAATTGTTCTCCAGAATCCCTGGCTCCACCTTTAAATACTATATTCTGTGACATTCATGTTGTCCTGCTTTGTCACTTGTCAACAGACATGATTTATAAGGTTACAGGGGGGAATGCATTTGTGGTGCACCAAAGGCCCACAGTATACTGAAATCACAAACACTAAACTATAACTTAATGTTAGGTTATGTTAATGGTTAATGTTAGACTATGGAAGCTGCAGAGCAAAGGCAGTACAGACTATTACAGTCTTGACACTGTTTAACAGTCAACATTTAAAAACAGATTCACAAAACAGAATGAGCAAGAAATGTCTGCCAGAGGTGCACAGTTCAAATGACTGGCATTCAATGTTTCCCAGCAAAAATATAAAATGTAAATGTGATTACCTCATCTAATCGGCGATAGCGTAAGGGAGCCACAGACTGAGCTTGGCTGTTACACAGGGAGGGATTAATGAAATATTCTGCTTGGACCCAGTCTCCCTTCATTGGCACATAACCTAAACACAGAAGAATATATACACGGAAACATACACAGAAATGTGGTACCATACAGAAGTGTTATGCACTATATAAACAAAAACAAAAAAAAATAATACCATCCAAAAGACTGTGATGTGAAAACAAAGTGGTCTGGTTGATTAAACCGCCATCTGCATCTAATGATGTAACCGTGCCAATGAGAGGACGCAGTCTAATGCACTCGCTTTCTATGGACGACGCGCCATCTTCCCAAAACGCCACTCTCTTTTCCACCTAAAGAGGACCAAATGATACACAATATGTTGAAAAATGAGTCAGCATTTTCCATGATTATCAGGGATGAGAACTTTGTGAAGTTATAGGTTAAATCCTTAAAAGTTTGAAATATATAAAACTACAAAGACAACAAGAGCCTACCCTATCTTTCCTCTACAAATCTGACTCATTTATTCAGAATATGCATGTCTTCATTAAAATATGTTCTATATTTACACGTTATGTTCTGAGAGCCATGTGTGACTAAAATATTAAATTAAGAAATATGAATCAGCTGTACAAATTAATTGAAAGATAAAGGAAAAATATTGAGACTGAAGATATGGTGTTTGTGGCACTTGATACAAGCAGATTACTGCATTTTATCATAATGTATCTTCTGTAGGCTTATTCCCTATAAATAGAATAAAAATACAACGAAACCCAAGATAATCTTCTCACCCTTATTGCTTTCCATCCCCCTTCAGCGGAGTTTCGAACAGCTATACCGTCAACTGTGTCTCCTACTTTTAGTGCCAACGCGCCCAGCACCTCTCTATTGGTGAAGTATACTGTATCGTCTATCATGCCATAGTCCAGACATAGCTGAGTTACCACACTGCCCCGCAGGTGTCGAATCTCCTCCATGGCTGACATGCAAAATTATACACCAAACACAATAAGGCAGAAACAATCAATACATGTCTTTGTGTATAGGCCTATATACGGCCACATCGAATGATACTGTACTGTAATGATACTGTTTATATGAAGTAGGATAGTTAAAGTACCTGCAGCAAACAACATATCTTCTTCATCTGTTTCAACAGTCCTCCACAACGGAGAAAACATCTTGGATAGCACCCAATGCACTGCAGTGATCATGTCTGCAAATGTGCGGTGGTCAACTAACAGTGGTCACCTAGATGGAAGGACGCACTCAGAAAAACGGATTTACAAAAACTAAACACTGCTAGTACTGTAGCTGCACACACAAAATGGCAAACCTTTAAACATATAATAACCTATTTAGCTAAAGCTTATATTTGCTGTAACAAACACGGTGTGTGCAAATAACAACTTGGATGTTACTTCGAGAATCAAATCCAACTATTTTACCTGAAGCTCTATATGGAAAAATATACCTTACAGTAAAAGTTAGCTAGGCGAATTAGTTGACATGTGCGCGTCCACATGAACTTGCCCAGCTACTACCAACTAGGACCAGCATCCTCTGCGACCAATAGAACAGTGTAGAAACAATGTATACATTTAAGCCACGTGTCAACGAAAACACCAGATCGTGCAACCGCGTGCCATTCAGCGCAGTGATAGGTAATGGGGAAAATATAGGCTACAGTATGGATTGTAATACATTTGCCTATTGAGTTGTATATAGGCATAATAAGCCTACACACATTACAACTGTCAAAAATGTTTTGTGAAACTTAACATAAGCCTATTTCTAAGGTCAGGCTGTTGGGCCAATGGGCCTAGATATCAATGTGGCATTGCATAGCGACTATAGCACTTTACAAAGCACTGAGCACTCAGCACGAGAATGCAGTACGAGCAAACATTATCCGCATTAGTCCTATAATAGGCTACTGATCAGTCAAAATGTCAGAATATGCCTGGCTAATTTCAATCCAACTGTATTAATGGAAATGTTTTAGCACCCCTACGCCTACTGCACAAACTAGAATTATACTTTTATGACCATTTGGCAGCTGTTCCTACTAGGCCTATCTCTACTACTTTATGTTTGCATATTGTTTCAGTTACCCGTAAAGGCAATTTCTTGCTGCGAATGTACGTCCACCTTTATATGGACTACATTTCCCTCCTGTTACCACGCGGGGGCAGTGGTGACATTATTTCCTTGTTGCACAAAATTGCAGAGTGCAAATAAGGCCATCAGATAGGCACCCCTGACTGTATTGCTATAACTGGAGTGGGTATACTCAACTGAACAAGTTTAATGAAAACAAATGCCACGAATGCTCTAAATGTATCCCAACTATCGCAGAGAATAGGGAAAATGTCCTTTCTTAATCAGATGTTGTTTGGCAACATTTTGCGCTGCAGCCTAATTACTTAGTAAAGTGCCCCCATACACACAGCATTGAACAGTTCAGATAAATCTAGTGCGATCGATTGGGTAATGCCAGAACCTGTTATGATGCATCTGGCCTATCAAAATTGGATTAATTACATAATCCATTCAGAGATTCCTCTGCATTCCTTTTCATTATGGGAAACAGATGCAAATAAGTCATGTGTGATTCGTGATGTAGCCTACGGTTACCGTAGGGAAGTCAATAGACTATTGCAAATGTACGCAGTCAGTTCTCTGTAGGCCTACAGTAGATCCGTATCTATTAACCATCATTATAACGTGTATGACACACAATGCTATGGATTTCTACTCCATGTTTATTGTCATACAAGGACAAAAATAATCATCAATCATCCAAGGCCGGTGCACCGTAAGTGATTCATTTTTGATTAATAGGCTCGAACAGGAAACCACGGTAATGGGTTTAAGAAGTGAGTAACATTCTATTCTTTGGAGACAGAAGAGGAAATGCCCTATGAATAACCGTCAGTTCAGTGTGTGAACAGTAGGCTGCTCAGCGCAGTCCATAATATTAGAGAGGCACGAAGCACAACGAGGGAGACAAACGGAGAAGGAGGAGGTCTGTTAACTCCGCCTACGGACTCGGATCATCTCACATTCCTTTTTCACAGCCCCTCACGTTGGAGAATAGAGAGAAAGCGAGTAGAAGGGCACAAGAAGAAGGAGAGCAAAACGACCATGGCAATATTCACAGTATCTCAGCTTGAGATATCCGATCAGAGCGCACCTCAGCCGTCGACTTGGGCACGGAGCAGTTGCACGACAAACAGAGTCCAGCTGAATGACGCGACACCTGGGCCGTGTTCAAAATGAGGGTCATCTTCATCCAGAACGCCGGTTTCGTCGCTGCTTTCTCGGGAGGCAATGATGCGGAAGGTTTCGCCTTTTAGTTGTGAGTCACTGACGTTGGCAGCGTTTAGATGAAATATAATGTGAACGACCCAGAATAAACGACTACGAGATCACGCCAATCCACTAAACGAGTGAAAAGAACAGATCGATATTTTATTGCTGTTTTTTTTGTTTTATTTGATGGAGCTATTGTTCTGCCATAGAATAGCCTACACAATTCTCTAAAATCGAAAGTGGGTTCAGCTTTCGACATGCAGTCTCCTCTCGAAATCTGAAGACTTATAGGTCTACATTATAGTCCTAGAATGAATCGATATCCAGTGAGAGCCTATGAGACTATCATAGACAGAATGATCTTTTGATATAGGCTTTTGTATTTAATCTGACAGTAGAGTAAACGAGATAATAGGATTCATAGTTAATAAGATAATTATATGGTCATTAAAGCATGATCAAAGCAAGTGATCAATCAAGACAATCTGGAATATTAGTTTCCACGTTTAATATATTAACTAGCACACGTTATTACTTGTAATTTATTTATTTATTATTACTATTATTTGGCCTATAAGTATTATATTATCTTCTTTTTTTTAAATAGCTAGTGTGAAATATTTAACATTGGGAGGTTAGTTTTAATACTTTACTAGACAGATGGAAACCGCTTGTCTGTCACCCCACCGGGGGCTCTCCCGCCCCGGCGCCCATCAAGTCCAAACCTCAGCGGGCAAACCAATGCGGGGCGACCCTTCCCCTCCACCCCTACCTACTGACAATTCAAGTGCAGAGAACCTGTCAAGAGATGGAAGGAGAAACTCTGGCGTGAAGAAGCACCACCACAAACACAACCTGAAGCATCGCTACGAGCTGCTGGAGACACTCGGACGAGGGACCTACGGCAAAGTCAAGAAGGCCATTGAGCGGCACTCTGGGAGAGAGGTGAGCCACTTGAGAAACACTCTTATGGGTTGTAAACATCAGTCATGTTGCTTTTAGCTGGTCGCAGACGCCTGTAATTCAGGCATGGGCATACACTACAACGCCCATGGTCTGAGTCATTGAAAACAGCACTGGCCCAAAATAACTAGGCTACTTTGTTGCACTCAGTCGCGTGCATCTCCCTGACTGCTGGGAATTCACCCGTGCTGAAAGTGTCCCACAGGGTCCAGCGAATATCTGCTGCATGCATGTCTTGCAGCTAACAAACAGCAGTATACAAATCAAACAAAAACAAAACAAGTTGTCTCAAGTGGTTGCAGAAACATCTGCAAAGATTGTCATCTGTATATTGTTGTGTTTTCAGATGAGCCTTTGTGTGTGGCTGTGTGTATTATGTCTGAATATGGGGTGATGGTGAGCTGGGTGAACACTGTCTATCTTGGGTACATTGAGATCAAGTTGTTTTCTGACATTTGAAGAGCACCTCCTGCTGTTTTGTAAATATGCTATGAGCTGTCCTGGCAGACCTCTCCAAATATTTCCACATTGGACAAAATATGACCCCTGTGCCCATTTGGGCAGAACAGAGGGAACTTTCCATGTGTTGAGAATGCTGGGTATGGAGGTGGTGGTCAAGTGTTTGGGGGGGTGGGGGAACAATGTCCCCCCACCCGCCTGGTTTCATTACTCCTGGCAGATACTTGATGGGGCACTGTATTACTCCTCTTACATGTCTCTATTTTGGCCCGGTCACTTGGTTCAAGTGCATGTTTTCCAGCCCACTACTGCTAAGGGTTCAAGTGCATGTTTTCCAGCCCACTACTGCTAAGGGTTCAAGTGCATGTTTTCCAGGTTTTTGGTAGTGTGAAGAATTAACATTGAAATAATTCACTATCAAATCCACAAAAGTTATTAAAAGTTCCAGATTTGTCAATGTCAATGTCAATTTTATTTATATATCACATTTTTTAAAATAATAAGTAAAAAAAAAAAAAAAACTGCATTGCACAGTCTACTGCATTGATATGTACTGTCTCAACTTCTAAGGACTGCATCTGACCTCCCAAGTTCCCCATGAAGGCTTCAGGCAATGCGACCAGTAAATCAAGCATAATCAATAACAAAAGTAGTCATATATACTGCATACTCTAAGCTAGACCCTATATTCTTGTACAAGTCTTACTTGTGGGTCCAATTCCTAAGCTGAAATAGAAAGCTGTGCAGGAGCATGATACGTAATCATCTCGTCGCATCAGTGCGGTTTTGTTGGTCAGCCAATGTCTTGGGGCAGCCCTGCAGTACGGTACATGAAGTACCGTGGTACATAACTGGGCGAGAATGCAGGCTGCCCCACAGGACATGTGCATCTGGCATACTGTGTTGCTGGAGCTTAACTGACCCCTGACCCAGGGTAGAGTAGTAGTAGGTGTCCATATGGCAGATACAGCATCTTTACTTGTACATTATCCCCTGGCTCCTGCCTCAAACAGCAATAATGAGACATTGAATATACACACTGAAGTTGTGTATAACCATTCCAGTCCATGAGACTGGAGAAAGCTTGGTCCGATGAGAACATATTTCAGTGGTTAACCGTGTGGCTAAGGGCATTTCACTTTAACAGCTAACTGCAGCCTGGGCTGAGCAGCTTGCACTAATATGGAGCACATTTAGTCATACATGTCATATCCTGCTGTGTGTGTGTGTGTGCGTGTGTGTGTGTGTGCGTGTGTGTGTGTGCGTGTGTGTGTGTGCGTGTGTGTGTGTGTGTGTGTGTGAGAGGACATTTGTGAAAAGGTTGCAATGACAGCAGGGTCCAGATTGGGTAGTGACACATGAAAGGCCATCCCAGGCAGGATATGAGATTGGAGAGGAAAGTTAATATCCTGTAAATGGGGTCTGTCACAGAAAAAGGGGTGTGGGGGGGGGGGTGGATAAGGGGGTCAGCGTGGAGAGACAGATTTTTCTCCTTTTTGTTATTGCTGTGGTTCTAAACGGGTTACAGAGACGCATTAATATGAGCTTAAAGCACTAGATTACATCACCTCCCAACAATGGATTCACTTGGGAGAGGAAAGCATTGGCATTCCTTTGCGATGTGTGGTGTGGTTGGAGAGGTATTAGGATCTCTGGCCCCAGCTGAGAAGGTAGATCTCTGGAATAGCAAAGCTCTCTCTCTTTCTCTTCTCTCTTCTCTCTCTCTCTCTCCTCTCTCTGGCTCACCTCTCCTGTGTCTGACACACAGACTCCCTCTGACACACACAGCATATGAACACGATCTTCACAGAATGAGGGAGGGAGGAGGTGAGCTTGTGATGGATACCTCATCTATTTTAATGGCTTGAGAAAGTGCCGGCCGATGTCAGGCTCCAGTGGAGCGCGACGTGGACTTTCACTTCAAACGAGCTCCGTCGCGAGCCTGGGGGCTGGTCTAGGCCAAAGCCATACCTGGCAGAGGCCATGCCTGGGCAGCAGTGCAGTGCCTGTTTACTGTGAATGACAGTAATAGGGCTCCACTTAAGGACAAGCGTAGCTGTGTCGGCCAGCCAAGCCAAGCAGCTGGCGAGTGGGTGATCTGCACTTGTGTTTAATGATCCACAATGGGGTCAAAGCAGGGCAACGCGAGGAGAAACGCAAGAGATATCTGGCTTTATCTCAAGCCCGTTGTGGGAATTCCGGCTCACTTAATGACTTTGCATGTAGTGCGGTATTAGGATTGTGGCGGTATTAGGATTGTGGCAGGAGGAGCTGGTCTGTGCTTGGGCTACAGCGAAACATGGAAAGCATACTTGCTTTGCCACAAGCGTCGCCATTGCTCATATTGACTGCAAAATTGTCTCCCGTTGGTTATCTTGGAGTTGGTGTTGAGGTGGCTGTCCTACTACCAACCCAGTGCTCTGTCTCTGTAGAGGTTGACTCTGCACTTAATCATACCTACATTAAAAGCAGGAAAAGGTTGCCTAGCAGTCCAATAAGAGTGGAAAGTAAACATCATACACACGCGTTCAAATCGGACATCACAAATCCAATGAGGTAAAGGAAAACCGTGTAAAGTCACTAATAACTTTGACCAATTAGGATTACCAGGCAGCTAACGAAGCCTGACTTTTAGCATGAAGACCCCCTGGATCCCCTCTTGTTTATGACCAAATATTTTCTAAATTCTATGTAATCAAGCCATGCGCTGGATAGGAGAGATTACGGTTTGGGTTATTTTTATAGATGTACACGGTAATTAGCTTGGCACACGTTACTACCTGTGGTTTTCTGCCGCATGGAATAAAGCTGGGCTCTCTGGAATATGACCGCTTAGCTCAGGGAGGACAAAAGTTTAAACTAACAGGGTTCAGAATGAATGGACCCTGTGCAGGCCTGATCAAAGGAAACCTGGGATGGAATATGGAATGTTTAGGCTACAATTATAGTGACATGTGATAGACTGTGATCGCTTCTCTTACTGGTTTATTTGGAGAAGCCGGTTAACCTTTCATTCTAGGAGTGCATTGGCTAAACCCTGGAAGCTTGAAGGCCTCCAGTTGACTCTCGGTTTATAGTGGTATTTGCATGACAGTGAAAAATCTCTGAATCAAATGTAATTGCTGACTGTTAAATCTCCCACAGATTAGAAGCCTCTGTTCCTGAATCCACTCTTTATCTTTGGTCAGATGTCTTTGGCCACAAAATTCCATAGTCCTGCAGTGTTAACCATGTGTAGTTTACGTTTGAGACACTGCTGTCTGTGCTATCCAGAACCACACAAAATGAGTGAGGCGGTGGCTGTGAAGTGTCTTGCTTTTTGGGGGGTAGGAAACAAACCTGTGGTATTTTTATTACAGAGTAGCCATTTTACATCATGCCTTGGATGAATTCCATCATAACCGCCTGTATCAAATCCTACCATGATATTGGTGGTAATGGGACAAAACCTTTTCAACCCCAGTCTATCCCAGATAGGCAGTCTCTATTTTATGGAAGCCCTTCATGTAACTCTGAATCTGCCACTTGATCATTTCATTAGTGCAGTCCAAACACTGACTAGCGTGTGGCTAACTGTCGGCACGGCACTTTGAAGAGTACAAAGCGGGCTTCCATTAAGGCACCACGTGCCAGGCTCTCGCTACAAATGCACCTTCATTTTAT
>JAODUG010037225.1:0-17752 GCA_027564795.1 Aphredoderus sayanus
GTGTGTGTGTGATGGGGTTGCTATTACTTTATGAGTGAATCTCTATAGCAGCAGCTCAGAGCCACTTGTCAGTCCCTGGGACAGTGTCTGACCTGCCTCATCAGCCTCTCAGGCAGCCATGACGGCTGCAGCAGCATAACAGCCGGGGGAGGGGGGACGGGGGGGGCTGGATTGAAGGAGCTCATCCAATCCCCCTGCTCCGTCTGTCCGTGTGTCTGCCATCGCTTTCCTCTGCCTATCCTCCAGAGGGGAGAAAGCGCAAGCAATGCAGAAACAAATGTTGAGATAAATCACTATAAGGGCTCTGCGCTCTGCTCGCACGCGCTGTCCCCAGGCGACTCCGGCCACTTCTCTCTTGGCTCGGCTTCCCCGCGCTGACCGGGGGCCCCGCGCCCGCGCCCCTGCCCTCGCCGAACACAAAAGGCCCTCACACTGGACACAGCCTCTGGTTCATGCGGCCGTGACGCATCCCTCCCCCTCAGTACTTCCCCTTCCCTGGCGCATCACAACCGCGGCTTTGTAGGCAGCCCTACGGTGTGTGAGCGAGGGAGAAGCTCATGCTAATGTCTCATTTGGATAATGAGGCGTGAGCTTGGCAGGGTCTGAACAGCGAGTGGGCCCCCCTCCTGCAGCGGGAAAGCAGGGAGGCGCCGTCAGCCTAAAGAACCAAACCCCCCACACCACCCCCCTTAAAGGACTGACGCTACCTGGATGGGATATAAAGCCCAACCCGGGTAGCAGCTGAGGAGCGGCACAACTCCCGTGCTTTTGAATACGCTCTTCAATCCACCCGACAGCACGTGTCATCTTAGCGTGGGGGTGGAATCATATACAAGATATACACGTGTGCCCTCCGGTTCTATGAATAATGCAATGGTCGGTGTGAGAGAGCAGAAGTGCTATATAGTACACCGATTGAGACGGGCTTTGCCGTGACAGGCTTTGCCATGACAGGCGCAGACAAACAAATTTCACATTGCTGGCGGAGCCTTTAGAAAACTGACATCATAATGTCTCTTGTCTGCTATTCCTTATTTCGGCAAGGGCCTGTGATGTGTACAGTAGTGGGTGTGTGTTTTAAAAAGTATACAGTATATTATAACCAATGTTTTGAATGCATAAATTACGTTCTGTCTTTTAAAACAGAAGTTGTAGGCGTTAACACAGGCTTCAACATGAGGACATGACAAATCTGGACACAAATCAAGGAGTATACCTTTAAGTCTCCCACTGTCTTTGTCCATTATTGTTGCTTCTGGGGGGCTGTGAGCATCAGAAATTGACATAGCTTTTACATTTAAAAAAAACCAACAAACGGCACACTTTTCCACCATTGCGTCGCTCTTGATTTCTGTTTGCCTGTCTCATATCCACCTCTTTGACTAAATTCATAAACCAAAACCAGTGAAGCATATCAGCACACAGGTTGCCTTTTATTTATTTCACATTTTCAGTGGGACTATCAGTGTTTTACTCATAATATTCACCTTGCACATACTGGGTCTCTTATTTTCTGTCTCTCCATCAACTTCATTTTCTCACCTGGGAACAAGCACTTGCTTGTTCAGGCGGCCATGAACAGATGTCACTCCTGGTTGCCTGTGCTTACACAAGGATCCATCCATCCACACACTGTACTTCAAGCTAAATTGAAGAGAATGCAGCCATTACACCAAGCTTATCCCCAGTGGTGAGCCCTATAGCAACCTTGACTGCAACTTGGCTCTCACAAACAGCTTGGTGCCATATCATAAGGTTAGTGCTGCTATTAAAACATCCATTTGTAGCCTGCAGGTAAGTCACCCTAGGGTTAATAGCTGGTCTGTTTCATCCTTTACGTTTGTTCCACATGTGTAAAAAATTATGCATTGCCTTTTCCTCCACCCAACCCCGTCCTACAAACATTATAGCCTTTTTGCGAGACAACAGCAGCCACATATCAATATCTAATCAAGCATAAAATATGAATTCAACAACAGAGTAAACAAATTAGCTCACCACTAAATGCTCTGTTGCAGTGATATGCATTTTCCCACAGCAGCCCTGTCGCATTACTGAGCACAGAGAAGTCCTTCAGAGTCAAAACATGCATCTAATTTCTCAGCGGTGTTAATGACATAATTGCAAGTCCTTCTGGACAAAACCATCATTTATTATGTCTTTTTATTGGCTGGGAATACATTTGCGAAGACAGAATCAGTCTCTCTGGAGAACAAAAAGGGTTGAGTATCGTAATGAAAGACTCAACTTAAGGGATGATCATTCAGGGTTAACCACATTATTCAAACCTTTGCTGTGGCCTTCAACTTCCACAAGCCCCTTGCCTTCTATGAGAGAATGTTTGACTGTCACTTATAGTGGATGGTTGCATGTTGTGAAGAATGAATGATCAGAAATAGCGTTCATTGATAGGCCATTTAATTGTCTCTTTTTTATATAGATGACCTCTGATGCCCCTTGTTAATTAGCTAATTAATCTGCACTGACTACTTCTCTCCGTCAACTTTCCCTCCGGAGATTTGTGAACTGAATGTGAATGAGAGGGGGTAAAAGGCCCAGGTAGGAACAGATCCCATTAAATGAAACTCTTGTTGGGCACGGATGCCCCCTCCCCCCCATAGACACACACACCACACCACCCTATCCACTCCCTCCACCATTGTTCTCACACTTTCCCTTTTTCCAGCTTCTTTTCCGGGGAAGAGGATTGATTAAAACAGCGGAGGGGTTCATTAGATTGTGACAAGCAACACCATATCTCCAGAACACGCGTCCTTGGTGAAAGCAGTTGGAGCCCAATGCGAATTGCCGTGGTCGATGCCATCTCCACAACAAACAATACCTCCAACTAATTGAAACAAGGTTCTCTGTGCCCCTATCGGGGGAGGTGACAGTTATGCAGCTCCCACAAATTTGTCTGTGAAAACTGGGCAGCTTGATTAAAATGCTGCTTCCTTAAGTGCTCCATCAGTGTAAGGGAAAATAGCATTCCTCTAATACAAACAAAGCCTGAGACATTTCATTTGCCAGACACTGGAAGCATCGGAAAATCTCTCACAAGCTGTTTTACAGTCAATCTAAAAATCAACACAAAAATGAATGTGGAAAAAAACCAACCAAGCATGCATAATGCAGCCAGTATTGGTGCAGATATATGGGGTTCCTCACAGGGAATGCCACATGTACTGTAATACGGTAATGCTAGGAGAAGTTTACCCCAAGCAGTATAGATACTTAAAAAACAAAGCTGTGATATATTTTCTCTACGGAAACACATCACCTGAAACGCCTCCGTTTCCAAGTATCACTAAATATAAGGGTATTTTTACGCAGCCAAAGGAGTGATTATTGTTACATGTTCAGCACTAAGTCAGTAATTGGTAGCTCTGGTAGTGTGAGCTATTGAACAAATGTACTTCAGCTCTCTCCGCTTCATCACCAACCGTTTACGCAGAGAACACTTGGCCAGCCTGGACGCAGCGCTGCAGCCTTGAACTGGGGCCAGCAGCGAGCTCTCTTATCTGCCTGCGTGTCCACCAGGCCTGTCTGAGGCTGTTTGGAGGCACAACCATGCTGTTTGAAGTTAATGAAGCATCAGTGTCCTCCTTCACCCCAACTACCGGGTTATTGTGCAGGGCCAGAGACAAAAGGTGCACAACGCACATGAAACCTCAAGCATCTGGAGTTGACATTCAGCTGGGCTTTCTCCTCCTGTCCCCTCTACTGCTCAAACTGCTGCCACACCACAAAATACACAACCATGACGGATTCAGGCGGCTTCAAGAATGTCCAACGTCGCGACTGCTCTTTCAAACAGAGGCTTGTAAGGCGCTTGCAATACTCTATCACAATTGTGACAGAGATATGCTGACAGGCCAACGCTGACTGGTCTAGCGTTTCACGGCATCAGCGAAGACAGGGAGAGGAGACCTGAGGTCAATTCATCTTCCATCGTCATGTGAGCACGGTACGCTATGACCCTGTTGTAATATATGCTATACTTCATCTACTGCTTCTGCACCAATGCAGGATAAAGGGGTGAGACTGATTGACTATGGTACAACTGTAGCACAATGTAGTTGACTAGATGCAGTGGTTCTCAAACATGTTGACCCATGAAGATGCGGTGTGTTGCTTCAGCGCATGCATGACAAAAACTAATCTGAAGATATTAATAGCATACAGAAAATAACAGCAGAGAACTACACAGTTTGAACATCACTAAAAATCCACATTATATTAAGGCCTAATTAAAGAAGATTAGGAATTAAAAAGATTATTTTAAAATCTATCATGACCACCCCTTAAAAGCGGTTCTGCAATATGTGTGTGTGTGTGTGTGTGCGTATTTGTGTGTGTGTGTGTGTGTGTGTGTGCATGTGCATGTCATGTTGGAGCTCAGCCTTTAAACTATGCCTTCTCCACAGATACAGTATGACTTGTGTTCTCCCTAACATGTCAGCGTTACTATGGAAACTGCCCACTTCCTATTGCTTAAGTGGGACCTTCTGGGAAATTAAGTGTCCAAAGAAGAGGTTCAGGACTATTTTTTATCTTATTTTATATGAAACCACAGTTGAACCATTTATATGTATTCTTAGAGGAAGCGTCTTTTTACTGCTTTCTGACAATGTAAATGTGAGTACAGATGTTATGTTATTTATATAATTTATGTGAATCAGAATGATGCCAAAGGGAACAGTTTTCAGTAAGATACAGTATTATGGCAGGTAAAGAACAGCATGAGGATGTAGCAGTCATATAGAGAATGTGACAAACACCTTGTAGAAATAGAGCATTCAATGAAATGTGCTAATGAATTCACTGGCTGTAAAAATGCCAGGCAACAGCTGCATGTATGCATAGTACGGAGAACATGATGTCCTTCAAACATGAATTATTATATGTGATGTGGACACTAAATGTCAAACCATAATGTATGGTTTTGTTAAATAGCAGGATTAGATATTTAGGAGAAACATATTATTAATTCATATTCACACAGTCAAAAAGTACAAAGCACTATAGCATCGTGCCTTATAAAATCATACAATAAATGGGAAGAAATGCACAAATTGTGGGCCATTGTTTCTCAGCTCAGATGAAATACAGTACTTCTACATAGCGGTAGACTATAATCTCTATGGGGTCCAAATTACTCAATTCTAGCTGGCGCATAGCGATTTCCTTTCTCGCTTTCCCGCTAGAAAAGTAAGGGCTGATAACGCCCCTTTTGAGATTTCAATTACCACACTATTGAGCAGGTATTTCAGAAGGACAGCCACTCTTAATGGAGGATACTGAACCCTACAATAACATCATATCCCGGTTTACCTGTACCTGCAGAAAAACACACACACACACACACACAAAAACAAAATGAACCCCCCACCCCACACAGGATGATGCATGGCACTATGATACTGTAGCAGCTGTTTAAATCACACCAACCAAGCACAGTGTTGCTGTCAGAGGCACGAGTCAACATGCAAAGCAATGTGAGTTAGAGCAGAAAGAAAACAAACAGGAGGAAGGAGAGAATGCCAAACCATCCCAATTACACACTCAGCCCTCACTAATACACTACAACCTCCAAATGTATGTACAGCAAAGTGAAATCTGGCACACATGGCAAAGAGGGCTTTGATTACAGAAAGGCCTTCTCCTATGCAAGACCCCTAAGGAGCCACTTTGCGAGTGTGCCAACAATTATGTGGAAGGCAGGGGAACTGCGGCAGTGTTGTTCTGCATTTTCTTTACCGCCGAAGGTAGGAGATGAGCTCAGGGAAAGAAAGGTGCTGAACTATGAAAGAGACCACGACTGTTTTGAGAAATGTGAACGTGTTGTGAGCAGCCAGTGATCAATACCACACCCTCACTTCCGCCTCCCTGCTTTGTCTTGATGTTATTTTGGGCGTCGATAACAGATACACTTTAGATAACTCCTACACATGTGCCTGGATGTAGGAGAGGCCTAGGGGCGCTGCCTCTGTGCTGTCAAAGTCAAGAGCACATTGACAGACAAACGCAATGCCTGTTTCACACAGACACTCACACACACACACACACCTAACTGCGGTGTGGCTCTAAGCAAAGGTCCACATCGGCCAGCATCCAGACTGGGCTCTGCCAGAGGGCAGGGATCCTGTTTAGTCTGTGCGTGTGCTTGTGTGTGCGCGATTGCTTCCCAAAACACCTGAATCAGCACGACGGCAGGGTGCTGTGTGTCTGTAGTCAACAGTGCAGGGACTCGCCAGGAGGTCTGACCTACAATGCGGTGGCAATGAAGAACGCGTCAGGGGCGCATGAGAAGCCCGTCAGGCCTCAATGACTCACCGGTGATGTTCACCTCCACGATGCCGGTGCGAGTCCCGATGCCGTTGGTCGCCTCACATACGTAAGTGCCAGTCAGGTCGTAGGTCACGGCCCCCTTGAAGAACAGCGAGTTGTTCTTGATCTCCACATTGCTGGGCAGGGAGCCATTTAAGCTGCGGCGGAAGAGAGGTAATATTACACACAAAGGAAAAGGGTCGTATTACACCCGACCACAGTAAAAACTCAGAGGAAAGCAATTGACAGCCCATGCAAACAATACTTAGTGCAAAAACAAACCTGGATGTGAGTAAAAGAGGGGGTAAATATCAGGCTTATTTGCCATCATCCATTAGCTCCAAACAAAGGTATGAGGACAGGAAACCCCAACTGGTCCCAGCAGGTAGTACTTAGCTTGTGTCTGAGAAAGGCCTACAGGGCGTAAATAAAATGAACACAAGTAGAGGACATCTTCTGCCATCGACTACTGCAGCATAGCTCACATGGCTGTGGCCAAACCCAGGGGAGCTGTCAAGAGAGGCAGCTGATCAAGCGATAAAACACAGAGTGGACCAAACACCGGGCTGTCAATAAAGAAAGGTACAGGGTTCTTACGCATGAGGAGTACATGACATGTCCAGACCTTCACTGCACTTTGATGTGGTCAATGCACTCCCAAGGTCATGGATGATGAACAGATGCCACCTTCCTTTTCTTAAAATGTAAACTGTATATTCCCTTTTATGGTGACTCCAGGATGTCTAAGATGTTGTAGCGTTTCACTATCACTAGCTGCAGTTCTTATTGACTATGACTTGCTCAGCAGTTAGCTCTGGGTTTCTCAGCATGGATTTGACTTTGGCAGGCAAGTAGGCTACATGATAATACTGCATGTCTCCCCAGTTTGACAGTAGGGATCAATTCAGTGGTTGTGGCACATTACAATGCTTTGCGAGAGTTTAAGCCCTGTAATGATTTGCTTCTAATTTATGTAAACAAGCAGATGCAGAGAACACTTCCCTCTTCAACTCCTAGGCTTGTTCTCTTTTGGAGAGACATTCTGAGATCTGTGGGTGCGCGAGAGCATTAAAAACAATGTAATGCTCCATTTATTACAGTGAGAGAGAAACAAAATGACATTACAGAGAGGCGACAAAATTGGGTCATACTCTAACAATGGCCACACATCAAACACTTCAGTTACACTAAGTGGATTTACAACAAACCTCTTTAATGATGGTGGGAAAGACAGGGTGACGTGTTATTTGTGTAATTAATGAAATGTAAAAGCTTAATTCTAAAATGTGTTAACAAATTGATGTGAAAAGTTGATGTGAAAATAAATTCCGAGTAATACAGATATTTTCTCACTATTAACAATTTGTTTATCCCCCCAATGAAAAAAAATACTAGCTATAGAGCTATAGAGACACTAGCTAAAGAGATTTAAACCAAACTACCAGACATTACTGTGGACATCCTGATTTTCTTGGTGGACACCTTGATAAAATGGTTGCAACTGAACTGCAAACAAACTTCAATACAGTAACAATTCAATAATCAGTTACCCTACAAGTCTATATAAAATGCTGATTGCGGTAATGCCAAATTGATCTGTTACCCTCGTGATGTACTCAAAAATCTCGTATTTGTCCACCTGGCAGCGCCATGAATGTGTATGATTTGTGTTGTTTTTTAATCCTCTTGGTGTCCTTGGGTTTCAAACACACACCTTGTTGTGCCAGCAGTGCACACCATACTGTATGTCTGTGAAAGCTGTAGAATTAGGTTTAGCGCCTTCTATCTGCCATAAAGAGCTAGTGATTTGGGTCATTCTGACCCAGAGTACATCACGAGGGTTGAGGTAAAGGCTAGCTAAATGACAGGAGTGTTGCAGTTTCTGTGGTGACTTACAGATCTAAGATGTATGTCTGTCACTATATGTATGTGTGTGTGTGTGTGTGTGTGTTTGTCTGTGTTTTGTTTCTGGCTGAAGAATGGAAAGTCAGTACTTACAGTATCTGTTGCATAGATCTGAGCTGGCTGGGTGGTATATGGTTACAATACATTCCATAGCAATCATTCACTATTTAATATCATACATGGAATTCAGATGTTCTACAGTTCTATCAGATAACTAATATACTACCGTGGAAGGGATGTACTGTACTGTTTATATCTGTTTACATGTGTATCTGAGTCAGTAGTATGCAACTGTAAATGAGTGGTACTACATTTCTAAATTTGTTTGCTGATCCAAGACTAAGCATATTTTAATACAGTTAAACTGCCCCGATTTGTTCTTTGTGTGGCGGAGGGGTGTGGCTACAGCAGGCTGGCGGTAGAGAGACAGGTGTGGCTGGTCTGAGCAGCAACACACAGCTAGTGGTAGTTAGCTCATTTATTGGTTACAGTATACAGTACTTGTAGGCATACATGTGTTGACGTTTTGCTCTCCTTGGCAGTGAGGCTGGGTTGTCAGACGTGTAATGTGACACGTGGAGTGGTTTGGTTTGTGTGGACAAGAAAGCTGGACGTTTGTTTTCAAAACTGTGATGGCTGAAGTTATATATAATATATAAACCTGTGTGCTTTACTGCCTGTCCATCTCAGCTTCTCCAACAATAAAATAATACTGTATATATTAATCATTTAACCTCATTAGACCCAGCTCTAGATGTTTTAATTACGGTAAAGCTTTGCTGTAATATTTAATTTAATTGTTTTTCTTTGTTGTGATACCACTGAAAACCTCGGCAACAATGACATTGTTAATGGAAAATGAAACGCAAACATGGTCTCCATTAGATGTTATAGGGACTATAACAAATATGGGGCAGCTTTTTAATATAAATTTGACTGTGTCATTCGTTTCCAGTAGCCCATTTGGCTGAATTTACATACTGTAGCAATGGTGTGGTGCTATAAGGGGAAGTAACCATAATGTTAGCTCTTCTGCATGCTGCAGTCATGTCAAGAGGAAGAGTAATGGGAGGGAAAGAGGTGCTATACTGTAAATAAGGGATTCTTATCTGCTATGTTCAGACAAATGATTCGAAAACAAACAAACCATAGCTTCCTGGGGAATATTAATCTCTATAAGCCCTTGTGATTTATTATGAGATGCCAAACCAGAATTGGGTTATGAGCAGGCATTTGCGTTTGTGTTAGCATGTGTGCGTTTGTGTTTGTGTTAGCATGTGTGGATTTGTTTGTCCGTGTAAACATCCAATGTGCCGTGGCTGTGACGTAACGCATGCTGGCCTGTTCTGGATTGTTCCGTCACAGCCTTGTGTTGACCTCCATGGCGGAGCCCTGGGGAACCTTCACAACGGATTTGGCATCTCATTTTCAGTGCAGCGATGGCTGTCCCCTCCTATCTGTCAGCACTGTGCCCTCGTCTTTCTAGATCACATCTCCTCAACACCCTCCTCTTTTCTACCCCGCTTCCCTATCTCTGTAAATCTACCTTTGCCTGTGATAACACACCAAACAGGCATATACTGTATCTTCTCTATCTTGTCTTCTGTGGCTGTGTGTATCAGTATTTCTGCCCTGAAAGCAAAATCCATGTTAAAAAAAAACTGCCTCATTAAAATCCAACAGTGCCAATGCCAGTAAAAAACAGAGAAGGCACAATAGTCTATTAATCCACTTCTCCTCAGGTCCGGTGACATATTTCTCAACAAAGCTTATGCTAAATAATTACAGGACAAATTGCTACATTCATCTCTCAGTTTGACTGCACCGTGATATAGTACAAACCATGATATACTACAAAATACTGTTGCACACAGTATATTCAAAGGCCTAGAGTGAATGCTACACTGAAGGCATACAATATGTAAGGTACCCCACACATGCAGTGCCACACTGCAGAAGACAATGGTGCATTGAGATTGTGTTTAATAATTCAACAGCATGATTTACATGATCAACATTCAAGCCATTAGTCAAAGTAGACCCTGGGTCCTGGGTTTTTGGTGACTCCCTGAAGCTTCGCAAACACGTCTATATCCCTTCCCTCACATGTACGTACACTGATCATTTGTCAGGCAAAGCCCCTGATGTCAGCTCTTTGGTATGCAGACTTTAATCCCACTTCAGCTCAGCTGTGACCCTCTCCGTTAGTGACTGAACCAATCCTCTGTGTCCTCGGAAAACACACCGCAATAACAATGACGCTGTCGTCCCTGCTACCTGCATGGTGGTGTTGAAACTTCAAAGGCGAACACAAAGAAAGCAGAGCGAACTACATTCTGTTTGCATTAGTCTTCCTGGTATCTGTGACCATCAGACAGATAGGGGTGTTTGCTATTGCCTTAATAGGTCCATTGTGCTCTGCCTCGGGTCTTATCTTCATTACACATTTTATAAACAAACAAATAAATGGAGGAGCCATTCTGGAGGGAATGGAGGAAGTTACTGTGTTTTTATCTTCGCAGATTGCCTTGTCTTAAAACAAATGTTTGGAGGAACAGGATCTATTCCACCAGGCTGCTCACATAAAAACGACTTTACTGTGTTTTCCCGGTGCTGAAACCATTTTTCAGCAGGGAGTCTAAGGTGAGATATAAAATACTCATGCACAGGCACGTCTTGTGAACTCTAAAAAGGTTTTGAAGGTCCACTGTGACACTCACAGTTTCCATTGGTAAATGGTGACGGGAGGGTTGGCGTCAGCCACGCAGGTCAGCTGAACGTCCGGGCGATTCAAGTACCAGTTTCCATCAAAGCCCTCAATCTTCACCTCAGGTTCATCTGCAGAGGAATGCACAGTGACATCAGTTACCACTGTATACAGTAGTATGTTACACATTAACATGCAGAAGAGGTGCTTATCTGTGGCGGTAGGCATGTAAGATTCTTACACTGCACATTGAGCTCCACACTGTCCGTGATCTCCTCCGAGTGGTACTTCACGATGCACTTGAGCTTCTGCTTGTGGGTTTCGCGGCTCGGGATCACCATGTAGTTGCTGCGCACGCTTACAGTGCCGTTGGGATTGCGAGTCTCCTGGGAAATGGCTTCACCCCTCAACCCGGTTTCCCATTTGATCACGCTGGGCGGCTTCCCGTTGGCGGCCACGCAAGTGGCCACGGTCATTTTGCGCTTTGGAGACCGGGCGACTATTGTGGGCGAGGTCAAGGTAACTTGTGTCATGGGTCGAGCTGCAAGCAGGAGAGAGCACAGTGAGAGCGATGCGCTCGTTATAAACACACACACACTAGGAGGAAATGATGAGATGGTGTCTTTCACTTGGGTCCCTACTGTTGACTGTTGTATGTGGTTTTAGTTTTGTTTGTCGTATTTTTTGTCTTCTTAATTGTAAGTCTAATTTAAGCGTATAATTAGCTCTACAGCTCTTTCCGTTGGGCTCGGATTTGATAACAATGATTTCGAGTCAATTAAAATGAAGGGGTTGAGAAGAAAACACTTCACTGGTGATGTAAATCAAGGGACGATTTGCCCCTGTCCCTCCCCGGAGCCATAACAGGTGACAGAGCTGATCCCAACGCAGGGCCCGCTTTCACAGTCATGCAATTGAAATCATTTGCGAGTTGCCAATTAGCAATCTACTTTTAGTAAATCAAAAGGCAGGCTAAAGCTTGAGCAAATGCACAACTCAAAGGGAAATGACATGAAGTGCCCTCTTTGAACACTGTTGGCTACTTATCTGCATACAGGGTTTTGACATTCAGTGAGCCAACGACATCTGGAAAGATCTAGTAGCAGGAATGACACAAAATTGGGATTTGGAAGAAGAAGCTCTGGCTTCTCTACTTATGCAGAGTGTTGTTCTTTTGTAGGATCTTAATGGAAAACACACCAACACTCAATTTGTAATTAGATCTCTAATCAACGTCTGTACACAACCTTTTCAAAGCTGTCCCTCTACACACGATAAACGACACCTCTGGAAAATCTTGTCCAGATTACACCAAATTCATGCGCGTGCGCACACACACACACGATCTCTCTCTCTTTCTCTCACACACACACGCACACACACACGCACACACACCAAAGTGGCATAATTGAGTTCTACAGTATCTCACCTGCCATATGTATCATGGTGATTCAATGTACATTTGTCAGGGATTAACCCTCGTGATGTCCTTAATAATATCGTATTTGGCCACCCAGTGGCGCTATCTGATTGTGTATTATTTTGTGTGTTTTTTAATTGGAATTGCTGTGTGTATTTATTTATTTATTAATTATTTATTTATATATTTGTTTGGGGTTTTGTGCTTTTTAACCTTTTCTGTTGTCCTTGGGTTTCCATTATGCAAATACCCTGTCTAAAATAAATGTTAAAACACTTAATAATTAGGTATTACACGCTACACTAACAATCTTTTTGCCACAACACAAATTACCTTTTTCTTTGGAGAGCAGGGAGAACCTGTTTTGGCTTTGTGTTCAGTACTGTAGTAAAGCTTTTTTTTAATATTTACAATAGCACCTACTGAACAGTACAATATTGAGCAATATTCCCTTTTTTGATGTGTGTTCAATTTGTGTTTTCTACATCTCTACATGCCCTCGCCTCTTCCACGTACTGTACATCCACCCACACTTGGAACAATATAAACAGTGAGCAAGGGAAGACATTTGGCATTCTGGATTTTGCCTTTAGGGTCAGCTTTGTTTGCTTGATATTGCACTATAGTTAAAGGTAACTAGATAACGTGTTTCAATTGACTTTCAAGCCTCATATAGAACAGCTTGTACAAATAAAAGAAATTGAAACTGGCTTTTTATGGTAGCAACACGCATTGCTTTTCCAGACAAACAAAAGATAACACAAACAAAACAATTCTCCTTCACCAATTCCCTAGGAGGTGCTGGAGGTCTCTCCTACCGTATACAGTGAGGTTGACCATGTTTTCACGGTTGCCTGCCGGGAAGGTGGTGTACTCGCAGATGTAGGCGGCTTCGTCGGACAAGCGCAGGTTGGAGAACACGATGCTGGTGTCCTCCAGCGAGGGTGTGTGTTGACGCACTGCCGCCTCCTTGAAGCTGACCCGCTCCTTGAACGGCGCCAGCACGGACACGCCCAGGGCGGGGTTGGCGATGGCCACGTTCTGCTTGGTGCCATTGAGGAGCTTCTGCCAGGTGACTTGAGAGATCTTGACGGGGGGTTTGCTGTTGACAAAGACGCATTTCAGCTCCACTTGCGAGCCCACGTATCCGGACTTCATGGAGTCCATTTGCACCATCTGTCCACCGGCAGCTAAAAGAAACAGATGAGAAAAGGGAAACCTTTAATTACTAACAGGCATCCAAGACAGTAAGCAACAGATCTTCTAGACGCCCTAGTAGTACGTGCACAACATACACTTCGCAGTCACATTGCCACACCCACACAATAACCCTATCCATCCTTTTTCTTAGGTCTTGCATATAGTGTGTAAGTAGCGGGGGAGTTGTTATTAACATAATTGGCACATCTATACACAACCATTTCTTTGTCCAACAGCGTCCCATTTCTGACGAGATGGGAGGGGAGAGCCATAGCATAGCTAATGAATGAATACAAGAGCAATGGGCTGGAGCAAACTCATGCTCTCCTATGCCCCTGCTACCCGCCCCGCGCCAACCTCACTACCCCTGTTCTCACTTTAATTACTTTCCAGTCACAAATAGTTCAATGACTGCCTGGAGCTTCTATTAAAACAACATTGCTGTGCACACATTAGCTACATAAAAAGACTGTTATTAGCAAATTGATGGACCCTCTTCCTCTCTATGTATGCCTCTAAGGAGTTGGTGACAAAAAATGTTAAAGTGAGGGAAATAAAGGGCCAGTAAACTTGCCTGGGGTTTAAGTCTTTTATTCATTCATTGACCCCTTGTTAAACTTGAGCAACGGCCATCTCTGATTTCTCTATTGGCCACTAACTTTTCAGCTGATAGCAGGCTTCACCACATGTTATTTGCAGGTAAGGCCATGGCATTATCCACTATTCAAAAACCACACGGCTGTACTCAGAACACTCCCCTCCTGAATCCAGTTCTTATCCTATTCACTCAAGTTGAGCAAAGCGTGCAATTTCATTAATATGTCACTCAGATTCAAACTGCACAGTGGGAAGCCCTGAGCAGATGTGAGGAGTCTGGGGCCTGGCATCTTGTTGTCTTTTACAGATCTTTGTTATCTCAGCCATCACAATGCTGATTTATGCCCTCACCCGGTAAAGTCTGATGATGTCCCATTTCCTGGTCAGACAGCCCCTCGCTGGGCTTGAATTTACAACCCAGCGCACCACAACACATAATTATCTCCTGCGGTAAGGAAATAACCCCCAGGAAGAACAGCCTGAAATTCCTCCATTAATCACAATGGACTAATAAAACCAGCAAGTGAATCCCGACATAAACAGGAGGCAAATATACAACAGCCTCAAGTGTGGGCTAGGCCTTAGCACATGCATCACCAACAGAGCAGCACCTTAACAGTGAATAAGTACATTGCGATGATGGATAAACGGTGAGAACGGAGATAAACATTTCCACAGGGGTCTTTAAAATGTGTGAGAGGTAGCTACAAGGGCTATGTACACGCAGGGAATAGCAAATCTGCTCCGTGGTTTTGACTGCGTGGGTATCAGACGTTGTTTTCTTTCCGTACCTCGCCTCTGTTATTATACAGGAACAATGTATGACTCTCTGTGGCACACAACTGTGATGGACGTTCTGCTCTAAAACTGTGCATTACAGGAAAGAGAGAGGCAATTTATAACCATTTTTATACCGTCACATATGGCCCCTCACCACACACCAGATAAAAACAAAGTGACAACCTTTTCAAGTTCCTAAGTGCACATCATCTTTCATTTCCTCCGGACCACATCAACAAAACCCTCTCTATTGAGATTTAAACTTTAGGGATTTGAAGATGACAGATTGATTTACTAATATAGTTTGACAGGGAGGACTGGCAACCTTGTGATGTGTACCTTGAGAAACACCTGTGTCCTAGCACACCTCAGGCAACACTTTGCTCCATTTTATTGCAGCTTAGAAAACCGCTGGCGGTGGCGACACGCAATATTATTTTCGAAATCGCAAACACAATTGGGTGTACGACAAGAGCAGCAGTCGACGCGAATGGGAGCCATGCATATAGTCATAAACATGTACCCGGCTTGGTCTCGGCCGCTTTAGAACACCGAAACAACACTGCCGGGCTGCACAAGAGCAACCCTTCCCCAAGCGCCTTTCTCTCAGATTGAGTCCAAATAAACAGCAGCCCCCGCAAATGAAAACCAGGGGGATAGACGTAATTACACAGCCACAGTGCCCAAATCCCCTCCATGAAGGAGCGGGGGGCCCCAATGGGGACGCCTTCCACTCAAGGACTGCTGCAGTCCTTGGCAGAGCCCGCAGAACTGGTGTAATTACAGTCCACACAGCAGCCTTGCTATAGGGGGCCTGAAGTCACCAGTAGAGGAAGCCTTGAGATAGCTTTGCCTTGTGACGTTTTGCGCTGTGAGGTCATCCCACAGAAAGAGGGGCTTTGTGAAAAAAGGAGAGCAAAAACTAAATCTGCGGATAGGCAAAGGCTTGGAGAAGCAGCAGGTTTAGTAGGGGAGAGGGAGAGAGAAAGACAGGAGGAGCAGTGGAGGAGATTTATACGTGTGTGTGTGTGTGGGGGGGTAGGGCTTGAGGATGCCTGGTGTTGCTGTTAGTGAGGCTTTGTTTTCTCTCTGACAAGCAGGTGACGGAGAGGTTCGGGGCGGGGGAGGCAGTCCTGCTCGGATACACCTGGGGGTTAGACACTGCCGTGAAACTTGCCAATAGAGGAAAGGGGCTTTATTTCCGGCAGAAGTCGAAGGACAAACAAACAAAGCGGCAACTATGCCCAAGCTGGCATGTGGACGAAAAAAACCTGAATCTGGGATTCACACCAGGTGAGCCGTCTTGAATCAGGCAGGACATAAAGGGCACCGTTAAAACAGCTGCTCTGGCCGTCTGGTACATCGCTGATAGCAACAGACTCGCAAGGCCTCGCTGCAGAACGCTCAACTTTAATATGAGTGAACCAGTCAGGCTACATGGAGCAGCATACGCTTGCTATTGTTTGCATATGGTGCTTTATTTGACCAGTGTGCAATGTCTGTTTCTCCGAGCAGCCTTCAGTCAAATACCATTTGAGAAGCGGCAGACAATGCCAGATGAAATAGGATAGTACATACTGTAGAATCCACATGGCAAAACTTCATCATCCCTATTGTATCATTGTCACTGACTTAATTTCCCAGGAGGGACATTTCAAAGCTCCAATTAGCCAGCTCCCTAACAATGCATGAGCACTGCTATGAAATGCAAAAACAACAACATTATCCAATTTTGTGTTTCATATCAGTAAGCGATCAATCTGAACATTTGGAGACATTTAATTTTAAACTTCCCTTTAGCATCAGATAAAACCATTGATTGAATTGCTGCTTTAGAGCAAACTAACATTGTAAACCAGTTTGCCATTTCCTAAAACTACAGGAAGATACATTTATTCTAAGATGGGTGTCTATTTGGCTGCTCAATCTCTTGCAATGTGTGTCGTTGAACGTCTGTATTTGTTCAGCATTACTGGCAAACAACCAATTTCCATTTAAAAAACAATGGTTGGCTTGTGTGCACTCTCACATCTATAATAACATAATGCGGAATCAAGCAGATTTCTAAATGATTCACCTTTACCTCCCAGCTGCAATGAAATGTACATTTTGAAAAAACTAAATGCATAGATTAAACAGACATATTTGTCAGTTTTAATGAGCAGTCTTCAGTACTAGGGTGATTTGCAGTAATTCCTATATTACTTAAGTGTGATGCCACTGGATAGAATGGTGTTAGCTAAACAGGTTAATGGCTGTTTAATGTACTATAGTGCCAGTTCCCACAATAGACCTAGGCTCTATTCATGACCACACACAGGGAGCTTTAATCTCTTTCAAACACACATATGGCCAGCAGACGTGTTACATGTACACACACACACACACACACACACACACACACACACACGCACATGAAGGCACACAAACATACTAAAGGCCCAAGTATACTTTCCGTGTCCACACAACGCATGTTTTGTCGTGCACAGTCTGTGTGTGTTGACTGAGCTTGTGTGACAGGCTGAAGCCCACTACAGACGGTAATGGATGAACTTGCTAAGCTCACAAACGAGTGTTATTTAAGCATACATTATAACATTTTTATATTTTCAGCGAATCTCATTGCAATTATTATTGTGCATTGCAAACAGTATAGAAGACACAGTTAAGAAACTTCCTGTAAAGACCAGACTAGCCGACACGCTCACAAGGTGCTGATGTAAGGTTGACCACCTTACATTAACCCTCGTAATGTACTCAGAAATCTCGTTTTTGGCCACACGGCGGCGCCATCTGATTGTGTATGATTTGTG
>JAODUG010037236.1:0-17751 GCA_027564795.1 Aphredoderus sayanus
AGAGAGAGAGAGAGAGAGAGAGAGAGAGAGAGAGAGAGAGAGAGAGATAGACTGACTGACTGACTTTTTCACTCACTATTTCCTAGTTAATTTATTTACTGTACATTTAGAGGAAGACTTGATAGATGATGACATAATTAGATGTCTCTCAAATACAAATACATTTAAATTGCTGGTTTGCCATAATATTTATTCTCTCTCTCTCTCTCTCTCTCTCTCTCTCTCTCTCTCTCTCTCTCTCTCTCTCTCTCTCAGAACACAGTGTTCACAGAGTGACCTAAAATATGGGCTAGAGGTTTGATGGGAAGGCAGCTGGCGTGGTAGATAGGAGACAAAGGCGAAAGCATGAGATAAGGGCATGTGGGGCAGGAATAGCCAGGTCAAGAAAAGGAAAGAATAAGCAGAGAAAGAAATTGGAAGAATGACAAGGGGTGGATAGTTAAACAAGGTGAAATTGAGTTCACAGGATCACATAATGCTTTTAAGAGTATAAAATAAAATAAATGTACAATTATCATTTTAATGAATTAAATTGTAATGAATTGGTTAAAGATGTTGAGAACTGTTGCTGACACAAGAGTAGTCAGGGTCTGTCTGTAAAGACGCCACCCAGACTGACACAACTGGACTAGCACTGAAATATATGCTAGCTTTGGCTTGTCACACAGAGTGGGCACAACACAACAGTTACAGCTACAATACCGATCTCTAAACTAGAGATGTGTGTGTGTGTGCGTGCATGTGTGCGTGAGTGTGAACTGCCTTTGTCTGAACTTCTCCTGAGAGGACATTGATTATTCATCTGCTCTGAATGTTCCAGAAACACTTAATTTAGTAAAAGAGTGAAAGGAATTTTAGTGTTCACATCAGAAAAATAGCCATGGTCAATGCTTTCTGGGTTTCTAGACAAAGCCTAGCTTTAGGAGGGTAATTTAGAGCATTAGAGCATTTTGAACTTAAACTGGATGTCACCCAATGGCCTTGCTAACACCAGCACATTCATTGAACATTCAGATGTTGGGAAATCCAGGGAAAAGGCTGCTAATGAAATCCTGTATTTTGGGAATGTAGCAACACAAAAGCAATGTGCTGATGGTTTAGTTAAATAGACTAATTTAATTTTAACAATTGTATATGCAATGTTAAACGTATCTGGATTGACTGTGACAAACAGACACCGCTTGGTTTAATGTATTGGCCCAGCATGGGGCTTTTGAGCCATCATTTTGACTCACATTTATACTGTAATATCTATAACAAAGATTTCTGTTTCTCTGTTCTCCTGAATAAAGAGGCATTAATAAAGGACATACAGTACTAATGTACAGTACAGTATGGATAGCCTGGCAGAAACCTTTCCAAGCTTGTTTTGACATGACAGCTGAACTCACCCGTATTGGTTTGAGAAAGTCCAAGTTGGACAGGAAGTGGCTCTGGGCCATGTCCAGCCATTCACTGGAGGACTTGCAGATCATTTCCTGGGTGAGGCGGGAAACGTTGCTGTCAGCGATGTGGACAAACTCTTCTAAGGATGTAGCGTTGCAAAGATCTCTGAGATGGAAGCCAAAGCCTTTGGTCAGAACCTGAGAAGGGATGGCATACACAACTTGGCCGATCAGGAAATGTGTGATGCAGGGTTTACAAATCATTACAGGTCTATCCAATGAACCCACTTATTTAAAATAATTTTCTTTGCTTTAATTATACTCTCTGCTGGGATGCTGGGATATCCCTAAGTGGATGAATGAAGGTCAATATCTTATCAAGGCATTCCCATGAGAAAATGGCACAAATGATTTAAGTCAGATACAAACCTTACAACAGGCCTCAAATGGTATACACCAATTCTAATTAACTTTTACCAAAGGATTAGCAAACTATTATAATAATCATTATATTATAGAATTAAATATTATACAACAATGTCTGCTCATAAATCAATGCTGTCTTGTGATGCTTATTAACAGAGATATGAGATGAGATGTGGATGTGAACAGTATTGATAACAAAAGCAAAGCCAATTAATATTATGCAAATATTGTCTTGTCAGAACTGTCAGAAATGTTTTCCAGAATCTTAAAGTAAATTAAACATGGGTTAGGGCTTTTCCAAAAACGCTGCTCCTGATAAGTCAGATATTGTTATCAACGGCATAGCTGAGCCTTGCCAAGGACATGTTGAGGTTATAACACACACACACACACACACACACACACACACACACACACACAGCCTCCATACACCAGACATCTCTCTCATGTTCTTCACAGGCAGATAAGGTGCGGGGGGAGGGGGGGACAGAAAGAACACTCTGGCCTGACCTCTAAATATCATTGATGGATGTGTCTTGTCATGTTAACACACACACACACACACACACACACTGCTATTAACCTCTATGGTAGACAAACAGCTGGGCTTACACCAGAGAGAGGTCATGAATGGGAGTGATATTAATCATCTAACAAATAAATCAAAACATATATTGTGTTTAGTTGTTGCCTGTGTTATCTGTGTAATATGTAAGATACCACAGCCATACTGCTGTGTTACCATATGTTACCTATTTAGTACAACAAATGATTTCCCTTAAACATGTTAATTATTCATCTTGGTAATAATACTCATTACTGTAACTAATAATATAATTAACCTTCATTACAACTTTATGCCAACAGACAGCTGGGGGCAGCTGCTCCATGCATGTGTAAGCATGTGTTCATAGGGTGAGTGAGCCCCCCCCTCCCCTGCACGTGAGTATAAACCATAGAACTCCATATATTACATAAACAGGTGTGGGGTGTGGGGGAAGACGAGAGAACAATCACCATGTGATTCAAGATGCCCAATAGAATACTGAAATGATGTTAAGCTTGTAGAAGAGCAGCAGTGAAGAGGAGGATATTTTGTGGTGAAACATGGTAGTCATGATGTCATTAATGTAATCATGGTGGTTTAAAAAGAGAGACATGGAGGAACACACGATTATATTGTGTAAGTAAAATAGAGGGAGGAAATAGAGGGGAGAGAGAGAGAGCGATAGAGAGAGAGAGAGAGAGAGAGAGAGTTGAAGCCAGAAGCCAGTCTCTCTCACACAGCTGACTGCAGGTTTAAAGGGCTTATATGGCGCCCTCACCAACACAAGCCAAGGTCATTAGATACACAAACCCACTCTTGGCATGAGGAGATTACACATGGATATATGTTTTTATTATGCAGCATATATATCCTATAAAATATCTTTCCAATAGCTAATTTATATTGAAATTATTTCTCATGCTTACGGCCAGGCTACATCGAGCGTGTAGTATACGGGTGGCGTATGCTGCAACACTTTGCTTCCATGATATTCAATGGACCGGCTACACCGGGCCTGAGAGCAGAGTGTAAATGGAGCATATACGCTGCGGAGATCCGTAACAATAGAAAAGTCTTCTATTTATACTTTTTACGCAAGGTGTACGCAGCACTTTTACATATAAGTGGGTCATAAACGGTCAATGTTTATTTTTAAACCGGTAAATTGCTAGCCGTACATGCGCGGCCGGTGTAGCCAGTAAGAAGATACATTCCGCTTTGCATACACTATGCGTTCAATGTAGCCTGACCATTATGTGCTTTTCCCTTGGTGTTCACAGGATATATTGTATTTCCTCCAAACACCAGAATATCACTTTTAAAAGTGATCGGGACCCCTCCCCTCCCTTCATCATTATATACACATACCCCTTTAAAGGTAGCAATGCTAAAGAAAGATTGTTGATATTTGAACTCAACATCCAAACAAATACTTCTCTCCCTCCCCAGTGTGCCCTCAGAAGCTCCGCCCCTGAAAATTGGACACTCATTGCTGAAGATGGGATAGTGTGGTCTGCACCACTTTGTTTGTGTTATCATTTACAGAGCCATGGCTGTGTAGGAACACATTTTCAGCGCACACGGAATGGACAGCTAGAAAGGACATATTTGCTTCATTTTAATTAGACAAAGATGGTATTGGATTATAATTGCTTACTCCACCTTTAAGTGTGGGCTGAAGCAAGGGACTTTACCTTCTCCAGGTTGACATCAGCCTCCACGATCTGCCTGAGAGCGTGGCGAGGAAGTGATGCATTGTGGTGCAGGAAGTGTGACAGGGTCTCATTGTCTCTCAAAAAGTCCTTCAGCTTGAAGCCTAGGCCAGAGAGAGAACGGCCACATCAGTTGAGCAGGACCCCGACAGACAAATTAACCAGTCAGATCAACTAACACACCTAATAAGAATACTGCTTGTGCAATGTACCATTGTATAGTGTAAATAATGTCTGCTATCGTACACAATGTGTTTGAACAATGTGTGAACAAATAGCATTATGCTGTGTTCCAGGCCAGTGTTTACCAGAACAAAGAAATGTTTAAATAAATTAAATGACTCATCCACAATCATATGACTTAATAATGATGACCATAGACTAGATGCCAAGCCAGCTTGTGGCTAACCACCCCCTCCCCACCAATGAGGACACACACAAACACACAGCCCTCTGTTCTGATGGCTGTATATCTCTAACATTCCGAGGAAGTCAAGCAATTGCTGAAACCAGTTTGAATCAGCTGTGACACACATATGCACCCACATGCGTGCACACGCACAGACTCACTCACACACACACACACACACACACACACACACAAAGACAGCTCTTTCCGCTCTAGACTCAACCAGGGTTACTTTAGGTTATTCCTGTTTGTGACACGATACCACTCTCTGTACCTCACAGTGAGCATTTCTTAATGCAAACCTTTTGATTTTTTTTACTCTCTCAAGGCATTCACTCCATGCTCATTAAACATTAGCAGGAGCTCCACATCTGCAGGGCCTGGGGTTCAAATCAAACATCTGTGTTGACTGATGCCATCCCTTGTGTGATGTACATGTATGTGTTGGTGTATGTTGTACCTACTGGGTTGGCACGCTCTGATCTGAGACTAAATTAGTGAAACATACAGTATATTTTTGTGAACAGAGGGAACAAAAGGCCTGCCATTTGTATCCCCATTTACTCGACTGGATGTGAGGAACAAAATTCTATCAGAATTATATCATTATAGAAAAGGTGAAAAGAGAAAGGTGCAACAGCATATTTTCTTCTTTACAGCTGTATAGATTAAGTCACAATAGGAAATGCTCTGCTGGAACTGAAAGTCTCTAGAGAGGAAATGGTCTGTGAGACTCCGTACAGTAAGTGCACCACCAGGGAGTACTAATAAGGCTAATCAGCTTCCCAGTAGCAAAGTACAGCTCCCATGGTGCAATGCAGGGGGTGCTGGAGAACAGTAAGGATAAGACTGTAGAACACTCCCAACATAAGAACTCGCTGTGGAGTCACTAAAGACATGCGTGTTTGGAGAAAGCTCCTTTAATGCAAGGTCACAGACTTTGTTGTAGTTGAACAACAAAGAATGTGGGAAACATAATCTAACCTATTGCCTGACTGTGTGCTTTATGATTTTGTCCAAACAGGACAGACTCTTCCTAAACCAGCTGTACAAGTCCATACATGACTACTGAGTTTCATCGTTTAAAACATGAAGGCTACCACAGCAACCACCCTGTCTAAACACAGGTTTAACTGGTCCACAGACAAGTTTAATCTGGATAGATTTACAGTAATTGATCCTCAGATACAGTAAATAAATGTCTGTACTGTATCCATTGCATGCAAGTAAACTATTATATAAGAAAAACAACATGTTACACTAAATGTATTTATTTCAGCCTCTCCAAAAAATACTGGTTCTCATGGATCATTCCATTCATGTTAGATCTGGACATAGATCCCTGATCTCTCTTTATCTGCCCTGACATTCTCCATACTAGCAACAGTATAATATTGTAACAAAACCTTCCCTTTTCAGTCATTCATACATCTACATTGATGTAGAGTGTCTATATCTACTTTAATTAGTTTAATTCCAGTTAACTAGATGTTCAGTCAGTGTCTTCCAGTCAGAGACACATGATGTTCTGTAGTCTGCACTCAATGCTTTAAAGTGCTTTCACACCTGGCTCATTTGGAGCAGTTTAATTGGAACGTGGAGCCTCCCCCCCCCCCCCAGATCAGTTTTTTTGTGCATGTGAACACAGCAATCGCAATGTTTTGGAAAAAATCAACAGACCCAAGACCGCTAAGACGGGGTGGTCTTGGCGCATTTCCAATCGAACTCTAGAGCAGTTCATTTTTTTGACAATGCAAAGAATGTCTACAATGTTGGTCTTACCGGCCATGTTAACGAGTTAAGTTCTGCTCTAAATGTTGTGTGTAAACTAAACAAACCCAGGGATGCACAACATTTGTATCGATTCAGACCCTGATCCTGAACAACACAAACGAATCATAGGTTTAAAAGCGCCATTACAGCGTGGCTACAAAGTGCCTCTCTGAAGCACAGCTCTGTTTATTTTGTCATGAGTTTCTGTGGTTCTGGCCACCACCCTCACATGGCTTGTGGAAAACAGTTGAGACATGGACTTGGCATATGATCTAGGTTCTGAAAGTACAACTGTAATTCATTTCTATCATACCTTTATTTAAATTAAATTCAAATGAATTATAATAAGGTATATTTTAGGTCTGTTCGTTCAGTTCCAAACCTGAGATGAAACTCTCATGAGGATAAAATAAGATATTCTTATGGTGGACACTGAAGGGAAGAGCCATCTTGAGTTCCTCTTATAAATTCCCCTCTCTATAGTCACATTAAGAATGTTTAATTTGGTTTGTTAAATAATATGGGATGGTTCATTAAGATATGAATCAACTTGAGGTCAAACCAACTAACTTTAAAACCTTACCAATGTAGAACTACGGCGTTGCTGTTATGTTGGTACAATGCATTCAAGCAGTACAAATAAAGCATACTTAACAAGATTCTGCATTTTTGCAGAAGTGAAAGAAAAAATGCAACCTACTGAAATTGTCAGATTTAAAACCAATAACAGTAGACGAAGGTCACATTAAACTCAAGAGTGTCAGTGTGTGCAGTTTTACCACATAACAGGAAGAAGTAACATTCCAGTTTAGACAATTTGCACATAGACACAAACACACACACACGTAACACTGAATGCCCATAGCACAAGATCTGTATCTTGTTTACCAAGGAGGGAGTAAGTACAGGGTTGTGCATACTTCCTGTGTTCTAATTTAATCTTAACAGTAGATTATGAAGAGGCTCTGAGTGCTGGATGATGACCCCAATAGGCCCCAGGAGGGACACATTAGCCCAAGGCTGGCAGACACTGATAAGGAGGGCAGACGTTGCTCCCTCTGCACTGGCCTGAAGACTCAAAGCAGTTCTAAGCAGCTCAGAAATATCTGGCCTACTGGAAATGTCTTACTTTTGTAAAGGAATCAAACTGATAATAGTGCTGATAATAGTGCTGCCACAATTTCTGATAGATATCTTGGTGGTAAGAGCAGCAATATACATGATTAATTCATACATTACAATTCATACATTAATTTCCCGATTTAATGTATGAATAAACAAAACAAAAACCTGAACGAACAGCTTCTGTTCAAATCCAACAAGTGAACCACTCTCACTCAATAATTCAACAGTGAAATCAGTAAAAGACAGGAGTATCCTTACGAGCTGTGTTGCCTTGCATCTTCCTCAAGGCCCTCACTAGACCCTTAAAGCCTTCAAAGCTCTTGTCATTCTGGCTGTAGAGAAGTATCTTCTTAGCATCGACAAACAGACGAGAGATGCTGATGTGGATCAAAGAATAGAGAGGGTTAGAATCAGAACTTTAGAGAGACAAATGACAAAAAAACATGTCTTTAATCTAAAGTCTAAAATTATATTTTCAGTTTTAATCCCCATTAACACAATTATTTTAAATAAAATTCTGTGTGTTAGGACTAATACATATATCTAGATATTATTCCAGGGTCTGACTTGCCTGGTGTCTACAACAAACTTAAGATAATTCCTAGCTGGTAGAATGTAAATGTGAATTCAAATAATTAAATAGATAAGATTTTACTTACATGGAGTCGTTGAAATTCCCCACAGCGCCGGGGCTCTCTCCAGGTGTGGGGTAGCGGAAGCAGGGGTTGTTGGCGTTACAAATGATGCCTTGGACCCAGGGCAGGGTGCCAGCTGAGGGCATGGCTTTGTTGGGAAAATGGCCTATGGGTAATAGAGAAGATGTTCAGTTTTATTGTTAAGAAACTAAAAGCTGCCCATTGCAGAAAAAAATAACCACTATATTTTTATGTCTGTCTTTCTGTTTGTCTGTCTGTCTATAGGGGGCTACCAATGTTTTTAAAGGCCATCTTGGGTCATCTTGATATTACTGGTAAATGTCACTATACGCTTATGTTGTGTTGCCAGGTCTGGGCTTTAAATACATGTCCCAGTTTGTCCCAGTAACACTAGTCAAGAGGACTACAGTTACGGACCCCATAAAAAGCTCAGACACTGAATACAGCGAAACCAAGAACTTCATTTGAAATAGCCTTGGGATATATTTCAAATTGATTTAAGCTCAGTGGAAACAGACTTTCACTTTAATTGATTTGTACTAGTTATTGGCAATCTTGTAGCTGGCTTGTGAGGCCTTCATCTGTTGAATTATTGTGTCATGGTGACATCTCTCAATTTCTATATTGCATTTATGGTGAACATTTTAATTTAATTTGTAGCTCAAATTAAATGGGAAATTACTGCAATCTAAGAAACACGTTTTTTTTTTGGTTCCAGGAGCTTACAAACAGATTTTGACCGATCAGGATAACAAACAGACCTCGGATGACTAACCTGTTGATCTTTGAGGACTTTAGTGTTCCCAGCAATACTGAGAAAATTTGGTTTCTTATCATGTAGTTGCAACAGCATGTCAATTATATGGTTGTGATGTCTAAACAAACTTTCTTTCCAAACTAATGTATCCTCTGGGATCAATAAAGTCCAATGCTATCTTAATGTAAAAATAGATCTAAACAATGCTACCGGTATATTTAATGATATTAAAATCTTGAATGTTACAGGGATATCTATGCTTTAGCATGTGTACTATTTGTACAAAGATGGATTAATTCTCTTTGAAGGCAGAATGACACAAAACAAATACATGGACTAAAGGTCATGAATGGCACAGCAACCTGCTGTTGGGAAGTATATTGGTTGACTGGCTGGAAGACAATACTACATCATCTCATTTTATGTTTTACTATACAGCAATATTTCATATTCCCAAATAATTCTGGCTCAAATGTGTCTGATCATATATGAACACAGGGAAGTCTTATTCCACTTAGAAAACCTATAGTACATTTAGCCAATTTAAAGTAAATGTTATATGGCCAGGGTCATTTTCTATGCAACTATACATATTTTTTGTCAGATCAACTGAATGTACTAAGCCACATTTGTGTGTTGTTCTATTTTAAATCTATCTGGACCACAGAAATACAGTGCCAAATCTACACAGGAACAAAGACAGAAAGGTCATCACAGATAATACATACTGTGCCCCCTTTATATTTAATTGGACATGGACTGAAGGTCATACACACCACAGAACTGGTTGTGTCACTTTGACCACTGCAGAAATAAGCACTTGTCTTTGGGGACAACGTTCTTTGTATGTCACTTAAAGGCACAATGTATATGTCTATTTATAATGTAAAAAACATCACAGTTACCTAATACTTTTACTGACAGAACACTCAATAAAGCCAACTAAATATACAGGCATCTTCCCACATCTCCCCATTTCCTTACACTCATGTTGCTCGTAGGGAGGGTAATACATTCGGACCGAAATCAGGATGAAGAAGATGAACAGAGGCCAGACGATCTCAATCAGCAGCTGGACCTGACAGGAGTGAAGATAGAGTAATGAGGGGCAAAGATCATTAAATCGAATGGACAAAAATTATGCAAGAAAATGTTATTATAAAGACAATTATAATTGTCTTGTAGAAAGTACATTTCAGAAGTATCTCTGGTTTATTACTTATCTGTGTCATTTTAGGTGAAAAGCACATCACATATTTACACAGTATTGGGTCATTGTATGTGCTATTTACCATGGCATGGTTTGTGTGTGCATGACTGTGTAGTAGTTGCGGGGTAGAGGGGTCAGCTGTCTTTATGCACGGTAATTGCCCGCATCAGATCAAATAGAAAGACTTTAGACTTAAAGGACTTGTCCATCTGCTCCATATGGCAGCAGCAGCTAGAGTCTCAGTCTCGATGTAAATGTGACAAGACCTAAGACTGGTGACCCATCTGTCTGTAGGCCTTCTGTTTCACTCTGAAACCAATACTACCAAAATTCAGCAAACTTAACTTAATAACTTAACTTAATCTCAGCATCTGTAAATGTGAATATCCATGCAAAAAGCAAAAAGCACTGCATTGCCCCTCTGGCTGTTGACAATAATAGTTTAGTGTTGCAAATTACTGGCTTCATAGTGTGGTTGAGAAGGCCCCTGGGGTCCGTAAACAGTTACAAAAAGATATCAGTGAAATGAGAAACAGTAATCATAGTAATACATAATGTATGTATCAGGGTTTCCTCTGATAAACGATCTTATCCATTATGACAGTACCACAGTCATAATTATAATAATTGAAAAATAATTGAAAAGCCCTCATAAAAATGGGTCTCATTATTAAAAACTGAAACCAAGTTTAAGCTTTGCCCAATCAAATGTAATTGGTAATAAATAATGATATTGCACTAAGAACTTCCCTTAAATGATTCGGGAACACTGTGGATGTGATGCAGCTCTGGATATTTATTGGAAATGATGTGTGTGAGTCACTGCAGCCTTGACTGACTCGTCATTTTCTGTTAATTTCTGATTCAACTGATTCATGTTAGGAACAAAACGTCAGACTTTAAATTAATACTTATTTTATTTTTTACTTGGTTGGGTCACTATCAGAATCCCATGTTAATAGTTTGCATCAAACTAGAGGACACTGATGTTAGTCAATGGACACCATTAGCTTTGTAATACAGAGTTAGTTCAGCTACTTACGGTCTGTCTCCGGCGATATGTGAAGTTTTTCCACAGCAGTAAACCCAGTTGAGTGGAGATGGCCATCTCACCTGCTCAACTTCTCTGACTGTGCTCCGCTCCTCACTGTAAACCAACCAGGGGAGGAAAAGTGTCAAATACTGTCATGCACACTTAAAATGTCCTAGCTGTACAAGGAGGTTCTTTAACAAGGCTGCCTGTATATCACGATGTCAGAATGGGAGAATTATACAACTATATATAGTAACTACAACAAAACAGACTGCAGTGCTATATTGGCCATAGCTGTATCTCTGCTACAAATTCTAGCAGTAGCCAACAAAGAGTGTACATGGACATCAATACAACAAGGTCAACAACACAGAACAGGATGAAAAAAATTAGTCTGTCTGTCCCAAAATAAATTCAATGATTTAATTAACAAATGTGTCATATAAGAAAATCCAAAAAAGAACAAAAAGCAAAACAATTTTATGGGCAGTATTTCCAAAATAAACCAACATACCAGTTATCCGTATAGTCCTTAAAATAACAAAAAGATTTATGAATTGATGCAAGACAGAACTAACAGTACCAATCCACTCCTTAAATATAGTTATTCTTGTCGAAACTACAAAGACAAAGATAGCAATCTACAAGAGATGTATCTTCACTTTAGCTCTTTTCCATCTGTTAGGTTCTTTATCATTCAAAGGTCAAATGTAAGCAGTTCTTGTAAGAAGTCAAATGTAAGAAGTACATTTGGTTATGACCAAAGTTGAAGTACTAGTTCAATAGTTAGCCTAAGGGTTGATAACTTTAGCCAGTTAGAGAGCATTAAAAAAAAGTTACATTACTGGGTATGAGATTAAGCATGAATACATATTTAATATAGGCATTTCAAAAAGCCTTTTAAACTTTTGGTTTAAGCCTTTTGGTTTAAATCTTTTAAATCATTTTATCTTATGATATATTTTAAAGGGCATTGTTAAAATGCCATGATGATTAGCTAAACCTCTTGAAATAGACAACGTGTAAACTCAAAATAAACTAATAAAATACTTAATGCACAAAACAGCATTAACTGTATTTGCCAATCTGTGTCTCATTGACTGGCAGATAATCTACTTGTCAGTGTGAATACAATAGTCCTTTACAGAAATGTTAATGGTAAACATCAATGACATTAACTAAGGACCCATAGTTCTTCTCTACAAATCTATAATAGTTAGATTCAACTGATATTGCACTGATATTGATATTACTTTCTCCAATGATTTGAAGTCATACTGTTCGCTGCTTCATTTCCTCCATTCCCTGGATAATTCCTAAATTACAGTTTAAATGTATATGGAAATATAAAGCTTCAGAATTGCCCTTGTAAACTAAATAATAAAATTCAGCATAGCTTTAAAAAAGTATTTGTTTTCCAGTGACTTCACACAATGTAGCCTACAAGCTGCACCATATGTGCCTGAACAATTATTTTTAACGTTCATATATCAGTAAAGATATACATTGAAACACTGAAGTTATATATAGTATTTTGCAGTATGTGAGGACAATTTATTGTAAAATATAGTAATGTGTTGTATCATGCTGTTTCATCATCAGAAAAATTAAAGTTGCAGTAAATCTGAATGTTAAAAACAGTGAATTAGATGTGTGTCCTTGTATTAAGTTACTTGAGTGCATTCAGTATCTCCAATAAAAGAAAAGAAAACACAGTGCCATGCATGCATTACTAGCTGTAATCTCTAATTAACAGAAATATTCTCTATAGCCTACTGTTATTCTCACCAAGTCATTTATTTTTAATGCTATACTTTTTGACCATCTAATCTCTGTGCTGGGCTATTTATACAAATTACATGTTACACAGTTGGCATGTAATGCATTTTACAATGAACTGGAATCAACAGAAAATATATAAAAGATTAATTAAATAGATGTCAGTTGATGTAGGCTATAGACATTACTGGTCATGGCCAGATTATACCAATATAGTGGGGTTCGAAAACACAACAATGCTTTATGCTTTTACAATTTCTGAATACATGTTCTACTTAAGTAGCATATGTATTTCACCAATTTAATATGATTTAGTAATTTCCTTGCAACAATCTATACAGTACATGGCCCTGTGTGAGGCAGGGGGCACTAGACTGGCCTGTACACGTTAGATAATATTGTAGGCTACAGGCTAATGATTTTCCAATTTAAGCACATTAAAACTTGGGAATGAGGGAAAGAGAAGATAAGCATGGTTGTATACACGATGTATAAGGCTGTCAAGACTTACACGGATAGCCTAAAGTCAATTATGCAGTCACATCTCTAAATGCTGACATCCTCTCTGACCAGTCAAATAACCAGGAGCCGTCTTATAGAGCACATCACCTTCAAAACGATCAAGCAATCTTTGTTTGTTTTGAAAATCTACAGATCCTTGCACACTCTACTGTAAGTGTGGTCATTTTAATGTTGGTAATCACAAATTTTCAAATGTGTTTTCTAAGTGCGTGTGACATGTAAGATACTCTCTAACATGGTATGTGAAACATTTTAATAGCAGCCCAAATGGTGCAACGCGCCTCTAGTGTTCCATGGGAATATTACACATTTTGTCTTGTTTACCATCAATTTTGACTCACGTGCTCTATATTCTTCTAGCCTGTATGCGACTTTCTCTTTCCTATTTATTTCTCTGCACACGTTTCAGTCCTGTCTCATAAAACACTTGTTCTGTCATTCTGACTGCGGGCAAGTGAAAAAAATTTAGACTGTGATAAAAAAACGTGTTTTTCAACCATGAATGAAAAGAGAAGCAAATACATGTCCTCAACATCAGTACATCACTGACACAAACATTACAAATGTTGCAAGTTGCATTTGTCGTGTACTGTACGAGTCAACCTCTAGACTAGGCTATATAAGTGGCACATAAAGCAAGACATTGAGTTTTTTAATGGTTATTAAATGATAATGCAGTGTATCTGTTGCCAATGTCACTGTGATCATTAAACTTGTCATCTGAAATCTTCACATATGTGTTTCATTGTTCTAAACTGGGGTTACTGTCGGTCATCCTGCAGCTCGCTGCTGAGAACCACAGATGCTCTGCTGTGAGTGCACACAACGGATAGCCTTCATATAAACACAAACTAACTACTGCCAGCTTTGGGCACTTCACCAAATCAACAACTAAGGAATTAATTAACTGATAACTTTCACGTCACTCAACAATTATACTGTAATAAACAACGAGTTTATAAGACAATAACAAACGCTCTACGCTGTAATGCAGCATTTACATTCCCTATAAAAACAAATAGCATAGAGAAAGTTGTCTATCAATTGCAACGCGTGTACAAATGAATGTATGTCACCATGTATCACAATGAAACATGTCATCATCTGCCAACAAAGAAACTCACTGAAAAGATCAAACGGTAAACTCACCGACCTTGCCAGTATCCACTATCTATCAAATCATTAATGATATTCCCTCGTATTGAAAAAGACAAAAAGCGGTCCTTTTTTCTCGTTGATCGTACTCGACTGATCTCCGTGTTTCTTTCTCACAAGTGCTTTTTTTTCACCCACCAAGCTTTTATAGCGCTACCCAATGCGGAGCAGAGGAGGAGAGAGCAGTAGAGAGGTAACTTTCGGTCACATTCAGCCAGCTTCTTTGTCGTTGCTCCCATATAAGGGAAGCACGTGCGGACTCAAAACATTCAATATAGCGCCACCTATTCCGCGAAACCCACATTTGACAGGTTGCTAATCTCGATTTAGGCAGATTGGTCGGTTTAGACACATATAACCCAGGATATTAATGGGAATTGTATCATAAATGTGCATCCCGATTTGACACAACATAGCCTATTTACCAAGTGTTTACGCAGGTTCGTTGTAGCCTATTACCTACTGCTGTAGCCCATATGATCCAAATGTTTTTGTCTGCCCAGGGTAAGTGTCCTGCACTTGAATAGGATTTGCACGCTCCACTGGGGATTGTGTGCGGTCCAAATTTGTTGCAAACTTGTAATGATGTACAGTTTTTCTCTCCTGCACAACACAAACAGTTAGGCTGCACCTCACATTCTCCTTTGCAGGTACACATATGTTCTACAACTCAGATTAAGAAACTCACACCAATGCTGCTATATAATGCGGTTAATAGGCAAAACACATTTACCGTCCAAAAATTGTAATAGCAGTTTTTTTCTTGGATATTTTTCTAGCCTAAACAAGTCCATAACTACGAGAGTTATAGCCTTAACTATATTACATTTACTTACCATATACTACTTTTTGATCAACTCTCAGCATTTAATTACTAAATAGGCTAAATGTTTAAGCAGGCTACATGTTTAAATTGGGCTAAGTATATGTCCACACCAGAACATATACATTTCGTATTGGCCTCCTGTTCACACTAATCTGGCATTTTCAACAATTACCTTCGTTGTGTGTAATATGTGTTATATCAAGTGTCAATATATCTAAAGTAGATTCATTGATGTAATAATGTTGTGTTGGTTGCTGCTGTCTTGACAAGGACGCTTTTGTAAATTAGATTTTTTGACTGGAGAAGCTTCATCTTTTACATCAAGAAGTGCTGTTTGGTGTTGTTCTTTGCTCTTCTTTAAGTTCAGATCTACTGTAACCTCTAGAAACCGCCATTGTTGTATTCGAGACGTTTTCGCTGTAGTCTTGCAGAGCCAGCAATGCTTAAAGTCTGGGACACTTGGCTAATGCTGCAATCCAATGCAAGTAGGAAGTCGATATTTCCGAGTCGGTATTACCGACTTCCAGTTTAAATGTGTCCCAGTGCATCTGCTCAGGAAAACATGGATGCCCGCAGCAAACTGATGTTTATGGAATGTCTCTTAAATTTCACCAAGCACCTATACCGGACCAATAGCTATCAATTAGGCTATTTGTCCACAAACCCATTAGTGAAGAGAAGCACTAACACTATACTGTAGCAGCTGATGTAACAGATTATCACACTGTGTGCTGACTGCTTACCAGCGGTGGAATGATTAAGAGATTTGGTCAAGGAGCTCATACAGACGTTTGTGTTAACTTGTCAGAGGTAGGCAGTGCACAGAACACACATTTGGTGTGAGCAAATTATGGGTCTGACATAATTTGCAAGGATATTTCCTGAAAATGTAAATAGAATTTAATCTAGAGCACCAGCATAATATGTGAAATATCATATTATTCAGAAAGGAAGTAGTAGATAGTCTTAGTGTGTTAATACGTCTGATTCTGAACACCTCAAACTCCCTTTACCATCAATAACCCCGGGTTCATCTATGTTCATCTATGTACATATAGGCTATACAGCAGAAGAGGAAGGATGCAGTTTGTCCGATAGTAACCCCAGTCAAGGCATAAGGGAGGGTGAGCGGCTATTTATAACTCCGAGAATGCCCGCATTTGATATTGCCTATGTGGATTACTTGAACTATAGGCTACCGAACTAGAATTGTCCACCGAACAGAAATTAAATAGTTGATGAACGCTTTGCCGCCACGTAAATAGCAACCACGTGCTTCCATGACTGTAAATGTATATACACAGACTATTTCCGGCTTTTACTTCGACAAAATGAGACATCTAAAATGGAAGACAATTTCGACTTTATGACAGCAAAGCCTACATTATTATTATTATATATAGTTATATGCATGAAACTAGGAAGCTTTAAAATGCATATATGCGCGAGTAAAATCTGTCCCTCATTCTGCAACAAACGTTATTTAATTATAGGCGTCATGGCGAAACTGTGCCCCTTCCAAAAATAGGCTTAGTATTCAATATAATCAATTCTGGTGCTGAGACAACAGAAGCTACACCGGCGTTTGACCGATAGTTACCTCTTCTTGTAGCCGACGGAGAACTGGGTGAAAGGGGAATTACGTCACATATTTGCAGTACAATGTGGATGAGAATGACTAGCCCGGAGCGGCACAGCTGAGTGTCATGTCTCAAACGGTTAACCCTTGTGATGTCCTCAGGGTCAAACTGACCCAAATCACTAGCACGGTGGAAGATAGAAGGCGCTAAACCTAATTCTACAGCTTACACACACATATGATGTGCACTGCTGGCACAACAAGGTGTCACAATCAGATGGCGCCGCCTATGGTTCAAGGCTGACTATATTTTAAAGCCATTACGAGGGTTAATCGGATAGGCTGTTAGCACATGTTTGTCTTTTAAAGATGGATTGTTTCATCATATGTATGTGTACGCTGTAGAATAAATAAATATAGGCTATAGGTAGCCTTTGCCTATTTGTTGAATGCTCAATCTCCTTGATATACAGTTAGGTTTTAATCATTATTTAAAGTATTTCTATTTTATTTTGTGTGTGCTCACGCATGCGCTTGTGAATATGGAATTATCTATGTGTGTATGTGAATGGATATATAAATCTGTGTATATGTACAGCATTTGTGTGTATACTTTACAGTATGTATGTATATATGTGATATATATATATATATATATATATATATATATGTGTGTGTGTGTGTGTGTGGTGTGTGTTATACAGTATGTATATATGAATGTATATTGTGTATGTGATCATTATTTCCATTAGTGCTATTGCCGTACCTGGGTAAGAAATGTTTTTTCTTCATATGTGAATGACAATAAACTATACTATTATATACATGTGCAGACAAAATATTAACTGTAAACTTAG
>JAODUG010037246.1:0-17748 GCA_027564795.1 Aphredoderus sayanus
TCCTTGCTGGAGCTGCTGCCCCCGCGACCCGACCTCGGATAAGCGGTTGAGGATGGATGGATGGATGGATGGATGTTATACACAGACTTGCTTATGTGAAGTAGTGCTAAATGACAGAAAATAATGAGATTAACAAATCAATAACTCAACTGTCTAAAGTCGCTCAGTAAACCCAGCAAGCTTCTTCCAGGGGCCCTGTCCAAGATAAGCAAGAGCTAACAATAGCTACATTTTATGCTAGTTGAAGCTTCAAATGTATAAGTTGAAGTTTGTGTTGCAAATTGCAGAAAATGGCATTGTTGATTAAGTCACAATAGCAATCAATAGCCTACAAATAGGTGTAAGAACAACACACGCTATAACAAATAGCGTAAATCCCATTGCGCTTTCTGAAATACCTATAACTTGCAAATCAAACTTAAACATTTAAAGTTTGAGTTAGCATACATTTTAGCTAGCGTCAACTATTGCTTGGCTTGCTCTGGAGAAAGCATGCTGTGTTTGCTGTGTGACATGAGGCGATTGGTCATTGAGAGCGGATGTGTGGCATTTCATAAAGCTTCTTGTATTAAATTTGCTTCCTCCTGTTGTAGGCTATCTCAGGGTACCTTTTCGACATGGCATTATGTAATGGTGGTAATTCTACACAAGTATATAGTAGGCTGTTGATTAACTAGAGACTGGCTGGGTATACAGCTTACTGTTTTTCATAATTCACACAATAAGATATTAGATTAATCGATGAATTAAGCTGACAGATTTAATTATTTCACATTGCACAATACTGAATCCTGAGAAATATAAATGCAGAGCAAAATAATTAATAGTAATTAATAATTTAATGTAACAATAAATCATTTTATTTATAAATACATAAATACAGAAATAGAATTAACAATTGAAATAAATAATTAAATACTGACACAAATTATCATCCATTATTTATATATATATACTTTTTTTTATATTGTGATCATTACCGATTTCCTTAAATAATAGTGAATTACTTACAGATGTCTTACTGAAAGTTGGAGGGTTGTCATTAATATCTCCTAAAACAATGGTTGCTGTCCCTGTGTTGGACAAAGCCTTGGGAGAGTCGCCATTCATATCTTGGATTAGTACAGTGACCAAGTGCTTGTCTTGCACCTAAAGGGGATAAAGTAGAAACTAAATGCATGTGTGTCTGTATGTACAGTATACTGCATACTATATACTGTATGTTGGTCACTAGTGGACCTTTCGTTATTAACCGTAATTGGAGAAATCTGAAAACTGCAGGAAGTATGTCTACTGTGCCAGATGGTTTCAGTTTCTCGTTCAAATACCAGTATTTAATAAAAGAATAAACAAAAATAAAAAACCATTGATCTCTGGGTCATACATACATATAGAAAATACCACTACGAGTCAATCCTACTGTTATAAGATACTTCAAAGAAAGTTGTCGCTTTAATTTGAGATTGTTTCATTTTCAAATAATTAGAACTTTCACTCAGAAGCCTATCAGAATAAAGGTGAAATGTGAAACAATTCAAGCAGCAAATGCCTACATTTTTTGTTTGGATGGAAGATTCCTAGTAAAGGAGAATAGTTGGCTATACTCTAACCAACGAAAACCTGACTTTATTCATGTTGTCAACCTTGAAATGAACCCCAAAAAAATCACGGCTACTGTACATCAGTATCTTCAAAGAAAATGTATTATAGTCTTCCGGTTGCAATAACTCTTTTAAAAATACAAATAGATGATTCCTTATAGTAAAAATGACTCGTTATTGTTATTACCTTATAACAAATGTGTTTGGCTGTCCTGTGATTTTGCTGATTATCCAAATCCATAGCAAATAACCTACACTTTTCCTGTTTTTCTGCATGGCTTCAGGAAATGGAAAGCTCTATAAATCCATTGTGTCTAGGTAGGCTTTACGCTGTCCTAATATCCCATTACAACATCCTTTCAACATTTTCACAAATAATTAAAATAAAACTAACAGATTTGACAGATAGTGATGTGATTTTTTGGTTTGTAGGACAAACTGCCGCATAGCAACATACCGACCTTCTGATTAATCAGATTACCTTTCAATCAAACTCCGTTAAAAGGTCCATTGCGGTTTTTCATACGGTAAATTTTTTAGTAACTTACTGTAGAGTAATATATTGTAATATATGTTATATTACAACTTTAAAATATTTCTGAAGCTCTCACCTCTCTGTCGAGGCTAACAGATGCTGTGGTAATAACGCCAGTCTCCGGGTGGATTGAAAACGAGTTTTGTCCGGTTAGAAGAGAATACTTGATCTTGGTGTGGAGTGTATTTTCTTGGTCTCTGTCCGTGGCATTCACTGTCCCCACCTCTGATCCTGCAGGGTCATGGAAAGTTTGTTAACCACCCACTTGGTGAATGACATGGGTCAGGAGAGTTTGGCATGATGTCTTGTGTATTCTTTACCTAGCTTGCAGTGCTCAAGCACGGTATACTGGAGTGGGGTTGCAAATTGTGGGCTGTTGTCGTTTACATCCTCTACGTTCACAATGACAGTCAAAGGCTGGTCTGTCTCAGCATTGGTGAATCTGTCTAAAGCTCTAGCCACAAACTGAAAATAATAGTTTTTGAAAGGGGGGGACATCGTCAAAATAATACATTTATTTTCAGCATCATTTTGGTTTTACAATAATACATTTATGTAACATAAATGGGACCACATGCTAATCTGTGGTCATAATATATTTAACGTTGTACTCACTACAACTTTAGAGAACTCCTCGCGGTCCAGACTTTTGTGCACCCTCAGCATCCCAGTATCCTTGTCCACACTAAACACACCAATTGGGTTTTCTGTGACACCAGGTCCACTGATGATGTAGTACACATTGTATTTGGCTTGAGAATCAGACCCTATCTATGAAAGGAAATATAAATGAATAGTGATACAGTAGCTGCCCCTTGTACCATTGTAGAAATACAATAAATGCATCACTATTTGAATGCACGCAGGAACCAGTTCCACATGATATGTCATGCAGGTTGCAACAGATAAAGGCTTGAAGTAAGTGAAGGGAGGAGCAGGGGATCAGCCGTAAACAGAGCACAATAAGTGTACTAGGTGTGTCTAGACATGTAGTAGTTACATTAATGGGGTGAAAATAAACATGGGAAAAAGAGAGAGAAAGGAAAAGAATGTCAAAGAGGAAGATAATTTGTCTGTTGATACATAAGTATTACAGGCAGTTAATGTATTCCTGTGTAGAATGGGTTAAAGAATACTACAGTTAGTGTGCTTTTTCCAAAGCTTATTACCACGTCAAGGTCTTTTGGGAAAGGTGGAGCATCATTTTCTACGACATTGAAAGGAGGTGGGCTCCAACGTCTTTTGGAACGCTTCAGGAACCTGTCTGCTACCTGTCACAGGCAGGGAATTTGTAAACAAAACTGTATTTTTTATTTTTTATTTTTTTCAAATGTAAAAACAAAAGCAAAATGGCAGTCTTACCATTCTCTTATGTACCCGGTTGTGAAAAAGATTTACTTTCATTTCACTATTTTGTCCACTGGCATCTTGAGCCCAGACAGAAAATGTCTGACTAAAATTCACCACAACAGTAGACACGGCTATAATGGTCCCTTCACTTGTTGCTGTGAAGTCTGGGTCACTCAGTGTGAAGTTTAATGATTTAGTATCACAGTTGTCAAGATTAACTGAAAAAGAGTCAAAATGTTAACAACTATGTAGTAGAGCACATACAGTGAGTGCAGTTACAAGGTAGGGTTAACGTAGTGCTGAAACTGATGACATTTTGGTGGGAGTCAAATATGCTAACTGCCTTAACAAATGTCAATGCCAGATGTGCCTATTTTAGTTTTTAAATGTCAAACTATTTGTTGCAGAGCAAGAAACACATGCTATTTAATTATATTTTGAACACAAAAGCCGTACTGATGATGATGACTCGTGTGATTTGTTTGCAGATAGGCCTAATGTACCTTTTGAGATCACATATCCAGCTGGTATTGTCTGTGGCACTGAAACTTGTATAGATTCAGGGAGGAAGCATGACTTCACACCGGATAACATCTGAAGACACCAAAATAATCATAACTTTTATATTTTCCCTGGGAATTTGGAAATGTTTAGTTGCTATTCACATCATGTAAATCTCCTACTCTAGCGTATAGGCTGTTATGCACTGTTTTAGAAAACGTAGGAAACTTTTCATAGTTTTTATGTTATGTCTACTTATACGACAACCGATGTAGACACTTGGTAGGCAAACATGTTTAAATCATTAACAGATTCAGGTTTATGGTTTATCCAGGTAGGTAGCCAACTTACCAATAGCGTGTAAATGTTGCAAAGTAACCTTCCTGCCATCTTGGTTAAGGTCCGTAGCGTCTGTGGGTATGAACTATAGGCTTTAAGCTAAATACCTACTATATCCTAGGCTACTGTAACACGCCAGAAATGTTAGCGTAACACAAATGTAAGCTGTATGACGGATTCGCTGATTTTACAAGAAAGTGACCCCTTTCACATACCACGATCGGTTACTAGCTACTTGGCGCCGCCCAGTACCTAAAAATGCCTGTTCTCAGTCTACTCAAACTGCTAACGGCGACTGACACACCTTACCGTCAGTACATCTGACACACCTTGGTCCACTCCACCCCGTGACTCCACCCAGGTACAGACATCATAGCTACGTTGTAGTAGGCATGTGAGCGGTGTGCTTATTAGTTCATTACAGTATTGCAACCTGTGGCTGTTTGTCACACACAAGAAAATAACATTTAATACCAATTTATTTAAAGAAATGGCAGTTCCTATTAGGCCTATAATGGGACCAACTGGTGTTTTAACCATCGACATGTGTACTTTTATCTATTATTATTAGGCTTTTTGGGGATTCTAAAATAACATAGTATGTTATAAACCCTATTGTGTAGCCATAATATAGGATATCCTGTCATAAGGATATAATGTATAGCCACATATATTGTCTGGTCTGTAGACTATCCTTCGTGATTAGGCTACTTTTTATGTTTGTAAGGAGCTGGTTTTAACACCAGTATGCAAAATCTGAATGAAACACAACCTTTCACAACCAGCAGAGGGAAACCTTGTATCACGTTCAGTCAGTGCTAAATTAGCCAGTACTAATTTGTTTATTTGTTTTAACCTATTTTATTTTATTTATATTTACCGTTAAGAACTAGGCCTATTTCTGTTTTACGTTTGCATTGGGCTATCCCAATTCCCTCCATATAGGCCTGCACACAGAGCGAGCTGCGTTGGAGCCGTGACCTCCTCACTTTTAACAGGAATGTGTGCTGAACAGCGTGGCCGTGGGAGAGGCGCATGCCCTGATAGCAGCGACTTGCTATGTCTTGATCATTCACATATGTTCACTTCAAGAATACGGGGCCAATGTACTACTGTACTACTGTACTGTGTAAAATATCCCACCAGTCATCCTCGCAGGAACGCCTTCTACTTGTTGCTTGTTGTAGCTATATAGAGTTGTTTGGTTGTAGCCTACAGCCGGGTGGTATTTTAAATAAAGACTAAGGTGTCGGTGAAGGCTGTTGTAGGCTACAGATTAGCATTCTACATGGGCATTGATGCCTACTCCTAAAGGGCAAAGTCTTAACTTAACCATTGCCCCCTGCCCCAGGAATGACACTAAGAAATGTGTAAACTAATATGTGGTAGGCTCAGGCTGTTGTATTTCCCTTCAGGATGTTTTATTCAAGTCAGGTTTATTTATAGTCCTTAATCTTTAACTGGGTTCTTTGCCCAGGCATGGAAAAACTCCCATACAAAACCCATAAGTAAAAAATTGAAGAAATATTTTAACTGAGCACAGATGGAATCCACCCTTCTAGGAGGGGATGCAATAGATGTTGATAGGGCAACAATAATTAGTAATTATACATATGTGTCACATGGTGCAGTTAATCAGAACCAACACATTGTATACATTAAATACATTTTGTAAGTTACCAGTAGTCAATAAGTAGTCAGCCAAATGTGATATTGACAGATGCCACAGAAGTATTTGTCCCAGGTCTGAGGACATTATATAGCCTCCAGTGGCAGCAGCAAAACGCTGGCACGCCGCCGTATTCCTCACTGGATTGTTTGTGTTTCCATTTACAGAGCCAGGGTTGTGTTGAAATTACATTATTTTTACTTGCATATTGTGCTGCTTTCTAGGCAGGATGGGTCTGAAGTCAGGCTACTAAGCCACTGTACCAGAATCCTACAAAGCATTAGGGATGCAAGGTTTGTTGGATGGCACTCCAACCTAACTGCCAAAATGCTGGTGTAAGACCAAATGACAAGATGCAAATGCCATCGGTTTAGCCTGATGTTCAATAAATACAAGAACTAGCCTATCCTAAGAAGTGTATGTATTTCCACATTGTATTTAAGGCTATTTATGATTAGCTACTGCAAAAACCTTAACAAAACCAGCAGGGGGAAACGTTATCACGTTCAGGCTGACATGGCTTGTACTAGTGCTAATCTTGTGCAGACAACAATTTGTTTGTTTTGTTTGATTTTGTTTAAAGCATTAACATTTTTCTGTTTCAAAACTATTTCTGTCTTACAATGTTGTAAATTAATATATCAGTTAATATAGTCCCTGGCCAATAAATTGCCTCCCATCTACAGAGCTAGCGCCTCCTTTATGATAGGATCTGTGACCTCCTCACTTGAAACCACAGGAATGTCTGCTGAGCAGCGTGGCTGTGGGAGTGGCGCTGCCATGACAGCTAGCTCGCTATCTAAATTACTGATAGTGTGGTTCACAGTGTTCACATGTCAGGAACACTGGGCCAATGTCCTACAGTCTAAAAAGAGTATTTCATTGGTTTGAGATGCATAACTGGAAGAGAAAGCAAGACACATTTTCAGGAAAACTGTATAGAAAATAATGGGGCTTTAGGGTGAATTTGACACCAATCATGCAAAACAGATACACCAAAATGCAATGTAAGATACATTATATTACAACTGTAAGCCTGGATAGAGCATGCCATGTTCAAAATGTGTGAAATGATCTACCCAGTACATTTACAGTGCATTTCTACTCCTATATGACTTTAGAGCCATTTGAGAGTACAAGTAGCTGTTCTTTGCCTCCTTTTTGGACAGTTAGGCATTATGCTGATAATTTAAAGCACTCATTTTAGTTTACATTCAGAAAAACACAACTCTGTTTTGAATAGACTCTTATTCATAGACACCCATTCAATTTTACAGCCAATTACCTTTAGCATATTTTATGAATGTTTTATTTTGTATTCCAGCTACCTTTAGGTTTTAAAGCAATCATCGGTTCTCCAAGACTATAAATGTTTCCCCAAGTTTAAAAAAGACTAGACTTTTGCTCTATATGGCTCATAATAATAATTGCTCGGGTGCCTTCTGATGCAGTGATGCATTTGGGTGTGAGAAGGTACAAGGACCTGATGGCTAATGTGAATAATGGTGAATGTCAGTTTATTCCCTGATTACAAAATGTTCAATGTGTTTTTGAGTGAAGAATTTAGCTGAGAGGGCAACAGGAGTTTTCAGTTCAGATGTGTTGCATGAATTGTATACATTCATTATTATGAACTCCCAGTCCTAAAGCCAACCCAAGATAATATGCATATTTTCTGATGGGCTAAAACAAGACCTATTGTATTGGATTAGCAGATGCTATCTTTTTCTATCAGATGGAATGTTGCTAAAAACCTGTAAGATTACTAATGCAATGAGGCCATACATTTTATGGACACAGTATTTTACTCATATACTGTAGCCTATAAATAGCCTTTAATTTTCTATATTGTGTAATAGACCTACTGTAATACAGCTTTGTGATTTATATGTTTATTGATGTGATGTCATGCGTGTTTAGCTAATTTTTAAAATGTTTTTACTCATTATAATTGGCTGACAATATGATCTGCTTTAACAGCGCATGCAGGGCTGTGTTAATGATCAACCAATGCAGGCTGACCAGCGCAACTTCATTACAGTCACAGGACGTTTGAGTATAGGATACTGAAACCATTCCTCAAAGACCGACTTGGCCTCCCAAGAAACTGCTTGAACATGACAGATGCGTTAGAATATAAAATCAGCATTTATATCAAAATAATCACATACACTGAGTACGGTGTGTGGTGGTGATATAGGCGATACTGTATGCACCGCCCCTTGTGGGACTGTTTAGTGATAAGAGTTTCTTGTAGCATGGCAACGCCAGCCAATACTCTCCCCTCCCTCCACCTCCCAGTTCTCTCCCATGAACTAGTTACCTCACTTTCACACGTATGTTAACACGTACACGAACACTAACATGGAGCATGCAGATGCATGCACATAATACACAAGCAGGAGCGCGCGCGCGTACATACACGCGCGCGCGCGCGCGCACACTCACACACACACACACACACACACACACACACGATGTTCTGGAAGACTGTCCAGACAAAGATTTACACCCAAGAAATGTATCACCTTCGGTTAACATTTTACAGATTAGTGGCAAGTCCCTGGCTTCCTCGTATTAATGCTGAATAGGTCAGACTGAAAATGAAATATGAACAAAACGTTACTTTCCCAATATGTCTATATCCCCCGACCCCAGTTATATAGAGGTACATTCCAGATGATTCATGGTTTAGTTACACCAGTCAAACCTGCATCCGTTTCTCTTCCCCGCCTAGACAATAGGCTGCACACAAACACAGCTATGCAGAAGTGGACACTAGCTGACCCTACGTCTGAAAGCAGTAGCCTATCCATGCGTGAGCAATGCTATGCTCATGGATACTGTAGGCTATGCACACAGAAAGGCACCGCCTATTAGGCTATTACGGAAAGTTCTCCTGCTATTAAACGGGGCAAAGTCTTATCTCAACCCTGCCTCGAAAAACGATAGACTGCATTTAATTTAAGCAAGAATAACGCTGTTGCCTTTCACCCTGATGGCTCTTGTGACCATACCAAACGTTGCTATTTTGTTACCGATCTTACTAGCTGTAAGTATGCGTTTTAACTTCCAGCATTGTTTTTGTTTTAGCGTAAAATGTATTTTTGATCAGGTGTAACATGTATGTTTAGGCCAACAGTGACTTCATGACTCAATACGGGTGGACTGCTATTCGCCTAGGATATTACGTTCTTCCTTGTGTTATAGGCCTATTCATAACTTTTTCGAAACTAGCATTTGTGTATTTAGGCTTGGTTTATTCGCCAGTTTTGGAAAAATCAGCTTTCAACTTTTGAGAAGGAATGTATAGGCTATTATACACGGGCTATATCAAATCAAAGCAAATCAAGCACAGCCTGCCTAACTGTCTCCTTACACTTCATTTTTGTTTTTCATGGATTAAGATGTAAATTTGTCATTTAATGAATTGTAAATGCAATTAACCAAAATGTAGGGTTAAATCGATACGTTTTGTTTTCATTATTCATTTAAAATCCAAAAGAAATTGTATGAGATAGCCTTGGCGTCTACAAAAAGAGTTCTGTAAACGGATTTGTGTTTTTGATGTTTGCTTGCAGTTGTATCCTGTGGTGGGAAAAGGCAGTGGAGGAGAACTCGTAAGACAAAAAAGAGAATGGATTATTGCTCCTGCGAAGCTGAAGGAGAACTATGACTACACAAAATTGGAATATATTGCCAAAGTAGGCCAATGTAATTCCTACAGTAATTATGTGGCGCCTAGTGTAACTGTTTTTCGTAGAGAGTATGCCTTATGCAGTAGGCCAGGAAACGCACTTCATTATGAAATATGAACATAACGCATTTGTCATCAAATAAGACGTTATACAGTATCCCTTTAAATATACATTTAAATATTAAATATGGAAGCCTCAAGCCTCTTATGTGTGTGGATTTTAAATCAATACTGAAATAGGTCTATGTCACAACTTATAGCATTTACATTGGCATTGCCTGCATGTCTCAGGGATGCCACTTTCATAAAAGGGTATTCCTTTAAGGTATTTTATTTCCTTTTCATGCTTTATTCATGTTTTAATAGTTGTATGTGATTTTTATTCTCCAAAATTGTGCTACTTGAAGTTATGTAATATTGCTTTTAGCCATATATTTAACATTACAATGATCCCACTGCTAATTATTATTTTTAAACATGTATTTGCACTTTTAAGTAAAGTTGAGATAGTTACAGTAGAATGTGTGATAATAGTGTACTATAATTAGACTTTTTGTTCTGTGCTTTGTGTGTGTGTGTGTGTGTGTGTGTGTGTTTGTGTGTGTGTGTGTGTGTGTGTGTGCTATAGATTCATTCTGATGAGGAGCTCAAGGGAAAGGTGATCTATTCACTAAAAGGAGCTGGTGCTGATACTAACCCTGTTGGCTTATTTACTGTCAATGCTGACACAGGCCTGGTCAGAATCCATGACAAACTTGACCGCGAGAAAATTCCCTTCTACCATGTAAGAACTCTGTTTATTCAGTACTGTACAAAATGGCAGTATTAATATAAATGTTATATTGTTATATACAGTATATGTAGTGTATGTTGGTTTATTAAAATATACATGTTAAATGGTGTATCTGTATAATACACATTTTGTTAAATTCACCAAATAGCTCTTCGCAGTCCACTATCTTATCGTTCTTTGTGCGTGCAAAAAAAAAAACAATCTGGTAGGCCTACTTCTACACTGCCCTGGCTCTGTAAATAGGATCATAAACAAAGTGGTGCAGGCCACACACAAGAGCAATATCCTAGCCTTCGCAATGTGTTTCCAAATTGTGGGGCGGAGCTTCTGATGAAGCACCATATAACATTGAAGGGAGAGGTGTTTATGTTTTGATTTGAGTGTGAATTTAGCAAGCATTCTCAAGAATAAATTACCATACCATTAACTAAAGCATTACAGTGAATAAATACAAATTGTTAGTCATTTAAAATTGTAAATATCCTCAACATACTAAAGGCTAGTTCAAATGTTTAGTAATATAGGACAAATTTAAATAATAATAATGTTTTGTGGTATTTATCATTACCTACTATCATTAGCTACTGGGTGTGGCAAGATACACCAATGGGACTCAGGCTGAGAAAGACATTAGCCTTAATATTGTGGTATTGGATGAGAATGACTGCGCACCAGTATTTAAAGCAGGGCAAACTGGCTCCGTCAATGAATCTAGCGCAGCAGGTATTAAAAAATTTTTTCTTCACATTTTCACTTATCATTACTGTAATCATCAGAATGCTTTGCTTTTAACATTTTACTTTTACAGGCACTGTTGTCATGAGAGTGATTGGCACTGATGCAGATGAAGAAAACACCCCTCATAGTCAGATCTACTACAGCATTGTGGAGAACACTGCCTCAGATAGGATGTTTTATATGAACCACAACACTGGGGAGCTCATAGTTAGACAGAACACTCTAGACAGAGAGGTGAGTTTATTTAACCCTCCCGCTTTCCTATGGGTTAAAATGACCCGTTGCACTCTCCAGTAGCGGGCACCAACATGGACATATGACATTCTGTGGTTGGCTCCCTCTGCTGGTAGTTGCTGAAATGCCTTAGGACAGCAGGAGGGTTAAACAGTTTGCAAATGAAAACAGCATAGTCGTCATGTCACCTGAACTACTTTAGTTATAATTTTTATTGAAATACATTTGATGCATTTCAGTTCCTTTGCGCTAGAAGATGGCAGAAATGCTTTTGGCTGTATTTGCTTGGCATGGCGACTTTACAGTAACCTTCTAGAACAACATACTAGAATACTGCAGCTGTTTAGCACAGTGTCTTGTTTTTCTCATCTCATCAGACAAAAGACACATACACATTAACTATACGAGGTACAGACATGAATGGCCAAGGAGGAATGTCAGGAACAGGAGAAGTTGTGGTTAAACTCTTGGACATCAATGACAATGTTCCCACACTGGAAAAAGAATCGGTATGGATGATTTTTTAACTGTAGGTCAGGATAACCAATGGTTACACAATATCTATATTTGTTATGTTCTGTTCTATTTCCTGTTCTTACATCTGCAGTATGAAGGGCATGTGCAGGAGAACACTATAAATGTAGAGGTGTTACGGATAAAAGCCATTGACCGAGATCTGATTTACACTGACAACTGGCTTGCTGTCTTCACCATCATGTCAGGGAATGAAGCGGGCTATTTTAACATCACTACTGATTCTCAGACCAATGAGGGTGTAATCATGATTCATAAGGTAAAGGTTATCTGTACTGTCCATGTCTTCTTCAGATATGAACATCAGTGATGTGGTTCAGGCAGTCAATTATATCTGCCTTGCTTGAACCTACAGGCACTGGACTATGAGGAACTAAAGGTGCTCAATCTGGCAGTGAGCGTCTCCAACAAAGCAGCATACAGCCAGAATACGGTGGTATCGGGAAAGACATACCCCATCAAAATCAATGTGGTTAACCAAAAGGAAGGCCCCCACTTTCAGCCAAGTGTCAAGGTGGTAACTATCTCTGAGGATACCACCACCGTCAACATCAACAAAGTCATCACCAACTATGCTGCTACTGACAGTGACACGCTACTTATTGCCACCAACGTCAGGTATGATACTGTAGTAAGGGTCATACATACACTATATCAGGTACACTATATCGAATTGTACATGTACAATAGTATGGCTATGTCTCTTTTACCTGACTGGGTATAAACGTTGAACTAAAATAGCAAATTGCATGTACAGTACAGTATATCAGTATTGACTATGCTGTTAAAAATGCCCTCCTCAATTGCATTATGGGACAACTGATACCTGTTTATGATCGACTGTATTCTATTGAGCAGTACAGTCTTTTTCTGAGCAGTACTGTCTATTTTCAGCATTGCATTTTTCAACTTCAACAGTGCAGCAAAAGACTGAGTCTTTTATACTTTATAGGTGAAAATTATACTTTATAGGTGCTTAATGTATGTTCTTTTTTACTTGAAAAGCATTGTCTTTGGTCTGAGGAAACGTTGGTGATGGTTTCAGGTTATATTCTTGACATAATTGTCTAAATCCTTCTACAAGTTATTGTAAACACAGGCTATTGCAATAGTAGCTGGTGATAACCCTCAGTTTTCTGCCTCCCTCCAACCCTGCAACAATTATACTTTTTAAAGTTCCAGATCTACAATTTGCTTGGTTTTGCACATCAGTATGGGAGCGCTCCATGTATAACTGTCAGCTAGTTTAAATTAGCTGATCAGTGTCACGTTGGGGTACTTCAGTTGGTGCTGACAATATTTACTGTTTTGGAAAATCCTAAAACCATGTGTGGATCTCAAACATTGATGGTTCTGATTAGTTATAGGCGGTGCAAACACCAACTGATTATTTGAATGACACCCTTGGCACCACTTTGATGTACAAACAGGTTTGAGAGGAGAGTTATAATGAGCTGATATAATGAGCGAAGCATATCTGGATTCCCTCAGAAATGGCACATGTCCTTGCCAGGCTACAAGGAGTGTCAAATTAATTTGATTCTCCTAATGAACATACATTATCTTTCTCACAGGTATGCTAAAATACATGATGTTGACAACTGGCTGATTATTGATGAAAAAACAGCAGATATCAAACTAAACAAATTGCCTGACCGAGAGTCCAAATTCTTAATCAATGGAACGTATTATGCTAAAATCATATGCATTACGAATGGTAAGCACAATTCATATGGGAGTTATCACATCTTCCCAGACTCCTCTTCAAACAAACTGATAAATATAATATACTAAAACATGTTCATTCATTCCTGTTTTTATTTTTAGAGGTACCCTCTAAAACTGCCACAGGGACCATAGCTATTCAGGTGGAAGACTTCAATGATCACTGTCCGACACTGACCAGTACAACTCAAACCATGTGTCTGGATGACAGCGTTGTGTATGTCACTGCCATAGATGAAGATGAATTCCCAAATTCAGCACCCTTTGAGTTTAGAGTGATTTCACAGAACAGCAAGGAAAAATGGAGTATGGAGCATAATAACGGTATCTGCTTTTATCAATTAGAAAGATTACGCTATACACTGTAAATGAGTGATTCTCAACCCCTTTGACTCTCCCAGCAATAATATGTTGTTCTCAGTTCACTACATGAATCACCCCATGTAAACATTGGCGGATCCCATACCCTGTAATCCTGGATAGACACACACATACACAGACATGAGCTACATTATGTCATGGAAGCCCAATAAATCTCCATTGTTCATAAAACTACATTAAAATATGTCTCAGAGCTGTACTATTACAAACTGTTACTAAGAATGATGTATTCAGGTTGAAATAGTTTACCTTTTCTTCCCAATGGATTCTCCAGATCACCATTCACAATTCCCTACTTAACCTATTTACTGTACCAAAAATGCAAGTTAAATAGCTGCATGCATCACTCATTTTATGACTTTCTTCTCGTCTTTGCCCACAGCCACTTCAGTCATTTTGCGGGACAACGCCAAATTGTGGCCAGGCTACTATAAAGTGGCTTTGGAGATAAAGGACCAGCAGGGAAAGACGTGTGCAGATGTCCAAGTGCTGAATGTTGTTGTGTGTACTTGTCATGAATCCACAAAGGCCTGTGTCGACCGGCAGACCAAAACGGTCACTTTTGGAGCTCCAGGAGCCCTCTTGCTTCTCCTTGGACTGTTGCTGCTTATATGTGAGTAGAGTAGGTTTTGTTTTTATGCAGTATCTCCAAAAAGCGCATTTTTAGGACTTGAAAATCCTGTTATAGTCCTATCTATAGTTAGAACCCTGTAAGCTTCAAAATATTGCAAACGCATACTGTACAGTACATTGAAAAATATACAACCGAATAGTCTTTCAGACTATTTCCATATCCACATTACTGTATTTTCAAATACAATGGCAGGTGTTTATTTGGGGATTTCAGGGCGTAACAGCAGAAGAAAAGACATTTGTCATGTCGACAGCAATTCTTCAATGTTGTGGAGTTTGTTCAAGATCACAGGGAGCGGCTGAACAAACTATGAGAATTAATTTTGATGGGCATGATAAGGGTAAAGTTTACAAAACTCTGTCTTTGAATCAATGGGTCCATCTGTATTAGGTTATGGAACTATGAACTATATGCAAAGCCACTATGAAATCTGAAAAGGATCATTGATAACACCTGTGTGACACACCCACATACCTTTTGTCAAGCAGTTACATGTAACTATTTGTTCAAGAGGTGTGAAACTTGTGTTTTCTTTTAGTGGTGCCTCTTTTGTTGCTGTTCTGCCTGTGTGGAGGTACAGCAGCTCTGGGAGACTTCAAGGCTATCCCATTTGAGGCCAAAGAACAGCTTATCTCATACCACACTGAAGGACAGGGAGAAGACAAGGTGTTTATATCGTTTAGTTTAGTCATGAGTAATAATACATCTACTGTGGAAAACCCCATCACCAATTTAAGTGTGATTGGACCTTGTGTTTCTTTCAAAGGAATTGTCTCTTCTGCAAGTACCAGTAGAAGTGGACCATGGGACAGTCAAGGCCGTGGATGCCAACACGTACGGGGAGAGGGGGCTCCATGTAGCCGGCTGGGGAGCTGCTGCAGGCGGCGGTGGTGGTGGTGGCGGCATCAGTGGTGGCGGCCGCCGCTTTAAGTCGTCTTTCGTGACTGAAGCGGTGCATTGCCATCATGGCTTCAGCCAGCACATGGGGCTGGACTATAGAGGCGGAGGACTGATGACTGGAGATGCTCAGTTACTCTCTAGATACGGAGGTGGAGCGTACGAGGGCATTGCTCTGTCTGACAAATACCTGGAGGAGTACTACTCAAGTGTGAGTCAATGGGAGTGTTATCTTTGAAAGGCCTATTCTGGACATGGTCAAAGTCATAGCCAAATATCTAGTATCACCTTTGATAGCAGAACTGTCAGTGCAGTGTTGTTGTTTTTTTGTGTGTGTAATTATTTCCATTTCCATTACACTTACAAGAAACACACATGTATGGTCATGTTTTAGCTTTACAAATATATAAATACAACCAGAGGAAAGACACCAACACAGAAGTTCAGTGTGCATATACATTTTTGCTGCTGGTTGACTTAAGAGTAGTGCGTCCACACTTAGATCTACTGTAGTGTGAAGAGCAGCACAGGCCCGCAGAGCCAGGCCTCACAGGCCATGCACCAGCTCCAATATCTAGTAGCTCGCATTTACGCATAGGTCAACTGCAGAGCCAAACAAATGATTAATGGTTGGGTGGCGAAGGGAGGGGTTTACATACGCAGGCAACAACAAGTGTCTTGCGGATGCAAACCTGTACGCAATTTACGCAATACCTTTGACAATTCCAAAGAAATGATTTGATATGCCTTGATCATTAACCAAGACTATCACGTAACTCATGACTCAATATACAGTAGACGCACTCATTTCCTTGTAATACTTTCTATATTTCCAATGGACAATATTGATGTAACTATGAGATACATTGGGAAGAATATAATTAAGGAGGGTTAAGATGTGTATGTGTAATTGTATTGTAATGGCATTGCTGTGCTATAATGTACTGCATGTGCGGTTTCTCTCTGTGCGCAGAAAGCCATGTACGCTGCCCAGCAGTCCCAGGAGAGCGACAACCTCTTCGTGTACAACTACGAGGGCCAGGAGTCTCCGGCTGGCTCGGTGGGCTGCTGCAGCCTCCTGGACAATGACGGCGACCTGGAGTTCCTCAACGACCTCGGGCCCAAGTTCAAAACCCTGGCAGAGGTCTGCCGGGGCTCCTCGCTGGAGGCCGAGGCTGCGGCCGCGGGGCTCTCCGTCCGCCCCGACCGACCAGCGCCCCCTACATGGCCGCCCGCGCACACGCACACCCACACCCACACAGAGACGGTGAGGGACAGGGAGCACATCAACGCGTCGGCCGGCGTGACCGAGGAGAGGCTGGCGAGCGAGAGAGCCCGGGGCACCGCCGCCATCTCCACCGGCGCGCGCCTCCACGACAACTTCGCCATGCCCAGCCAGACCCTGCTCATCCAGCAGCCCACCATGTACTACGCAGCCACCCCCATGTACGTGGTGGATCCCCAGCCGCAGCAGGTGGTCCTCATGGCCGGGGGCGCCCAGCAAACCGTCGGGCTGGGTCAAGGCCTGGTGCAGGTGGGAGGCCTCCACGGGTCCCAGGGCGTGGTGCTGGTGGAGAGGAAGGTGGGGGTCGGCGGCGCAGGGGAGGGGCTAACCGTGGGCGGAGGCGGGGGCGGCTTCTCGCAGGTAGCGGAGCACAGAACCACCGAGCACCGTCAATCGGCGCCGGGCTTCTCGCAAGCAAGCATGTCCAGGGCCAGGCAAGTCCTGGTGGTGGGGGAGGGGGCGGGGTCTTCAGGCCTGGGGGAGGGGGTGGGGAGGGCTTGGGGCGAAGCTATGGCTGCCGGTCAGGCGGCACGGGAGCAGATGGCGCAGGGCGTGGAGGCCAGTGGTCACGGGCTCAAGGCGAAAGGCCAGAGCTTTTCTTTTAGTTCGGGTTCTGCAGGATCACATGGGGATTGCAGTCTGACAACCACGCCCGTGGCACAAGGCAGCCAAAGAGTTGTTGTGCAACGGAAGAAGGTCTCCGTCACTGAGAGGAATATTGAGACCAGCTCAAGAGCATAAATCATTGCAGTGTGTCACAACAAAATATATTAACTCTATTCACAATGATTACACAACAGTAGTGCAGCATAAACCACATGTGTGTGTATATATA
>JAODUG010037257.1:0-15598 GCA_027564795.1 Aphredoderus sayanus
GAAAACCATGCCGAATAGTGAATACTCTTTCCGATTTAGATTAATATGCCAGCAGGTTGAAGCAAGTTGTAGAATTGGTTCTCAAACTGTATTGCCTGTATTGCTGTGTGAGCGACAGTGGCGTGGTGGGGCGCGGTACAGCGGGGTGACAGGTGATCAAGGAGTCGCTGGTTCGTCGTTGGTCACCTTCCATGCCTGACACCACCCTCAGCTTATGAATGTCTATGAATGGGTGAATGTGAGGCTATACTGTAAAGCACTTTGAGTGGCCGGTAGGTTAGAAAAGCCTTATATAAATGCAGTCCATTTACCATGCGTTACTGTCGAAGGACTATTCATAAAATAATTACATGATTATAAACATAGGAGCTATAGCTTATCACTTGACTTTTGTACAGTAAAACAGCAGCAGGTTGCATTGGTCTCTATTTAGTACATACTGTACAATGTTGTACTGTATATTAACCCCATTGGGGCTATATTTGGATATATTGCACTGTGCTAGAAAGTGCAATATAGAGTTGCACTTTCATCAGTTGCATCAGAAGCAAACCCTTCAATAGATGCTTGGATGATATAATTCACCAGTGTAGTATTAGTGTCCATTGAAGCAGAGTGCAGAGTGATATGATCTATTGTGACAGAGTACATCAGTCTGGGTTTGAGCAGCCATTACTCACGGCCTAGATGCTAAGCTACCTGTTGGCTCCGTGTGACTTGTCTGTTTGCCCGCCTGCTGACCGTGATGCTCCGTGTTGGCCAGCTGTGAATCTTTTCAACAAATACTATGTCAGGGTGAACTGAACTTGCTGGGCTTCATTTCTAGATGTGAGCCTTCTTTGCCACACACTGATTGTGTTCCATTGCATTTCTGATGGATTTGGCAAGAAACATATCAACATTAGCCATGGCATAATTTTTTTTTATTTTGAGTGAAATGAAAGTTAACAGTAAAATGTGTTTCAATGTCTCTGAACATATTTCTCATTTAGTGTTTACTCATTTACTTTCAAATACATCATACTGTAAGTTTATTTCATAAGTTATATGGTTAAAGTTAGCCTACTGTTGGTGAAATACAGTACAAATTATTTATAATAAAAAATGTTTACCATTAAACCAACATTTAATTTATTTAAAAAAAACCGAACACTTACCATTAAGCCATAATGGAGTTGTTTAAAAACAAGCACAATGAAACTCCGCCTCAAACAAAAGCTAGCATTTATACAGGACCAGTGAAACTTTGGAGACACCTACAGTACACCTATTCAATGACATAGCTCCGTTGAGACTGCAAAGTGAAGGAAAAGCAGCCAAGCCAAGTGCTTTGCATATATGAGACCTCTTAATGAAGTTGGAAAAGCATTCCAGGTGAATCATGAAGCTGGTTTAGAAAATGTCAAGAGTCTGCAAAGATGTCAAGGCAGGTGGCTACTTTAACTAATCTAAAATGCATTTTGATTTAACCCTCCTGTTATGTTCAACTTTAAGGTCGCCTACTTACCTTGGTGTTATAACATAAGGAGTCCCTTAAAATGTTGCACAGAAGACCTTAGCAACCAAAGTAAAGATAAAAGTGTAAGGTACCGCTGACTCTATCTTTAACCACAACATGGCTGAGTTTATGCCGATAAATGGAGCAGGCTACATGATGAATGCATTCCTATGAGAGTGTTCTTGACTGGGAGAACCCAATGGACTTGCTTAATGATGAGCTATTAATATCGCATTATAGATTTGATCGGCAGTCGATTCTTGACACGTCTGAACATCTACCGGTAGCGTTGGCTCACTCCACGTTTTGTAGCTGTGCTCTTAGCCTACTGTTAATACCGGTGCAATTAATGATTGTGCTACGGTTTTATGCTACGGGATCTTTCCAGTTTAATAGGCGAGTAATATGGATACGTAAACTGTTTTTAATAATGCTACATTACGGTACTGTTACATGCTAGTGCGTGTAGCCTACCTACTGTAATATGAAATCATATTGAATCAAACAATAAAGGGTAGATAAATAAATTGTTTGTAAAAGCTATAGTTTTTATTAAGAACAACTTATTTTACAGCCTAATAAGCCAAAAAACTTGTGATATGAGATGAGTAGGCTGTACCGTATTGGATAACAGGCACAGTGCAAACACAAACTTCATGGATCTGCAGAAAATGCCTTGATGTTCTTCCTTGACTAAGGAAACCTTTCAAGGAGTTCTGTGCAACACTCTTAACCCTCCCGCTGTCCTGTGGGTCAAAATGACCCGGTGCACTCGCCAATAACGGGCACCAGCCACAACATGGACATATGACATTCCGTGGTTGGCTCCCTCTGCTGGAAGTCTACTGAAATGCCTTAGGAGAGTGGGAGGGTTAAGTAAATTACTCAGCAAACGAAAAAGTAAGCCTTAAGTGTCATACTTTAGAAGAGAACTTAAGGTGCTTTGTGCAACCGGCCCCAGCTCTTTTCCAGTGTGTGTATGTGTGTCCACCTGTCTGTCTTCCTGTGATTGATTGGTAAGGTTTTGGCTATAACATTGTATCTAATATTTTGTAATTGTATCTAACTTCTGTCAAAATATTTTATTTTACCCAAAGTAAAGGAAACCCTTAAATGTGTACAGTATGTGTCCAAACTTGTGACTGGTACTGCACATGTATACTGCATAATGTATGTAAATTATATAAAAAAAACTATTGTAAACTACAATATTTTGAAAGCCTCCCCATTAATCTCATCATACTCAATAATTTACCCCCAGTAGGAACGCCACCATATTGAGATGTTGTTGACATTCTGAGTCATTGTTGGCACACTGAGTCACCACTTTGGTTCCGTGCTAGGACCTGACAGTCATGATGGCTAGGCTGAGCTGGCTTTTAGCCAGAAAGTAATCAACTCTATTTCTCAGTAAGCTGTGTCCCTTATTAATTAACACACCATTTTAGCTGAACAAGGTTGTTTTTTTGTAATTAACAGGGAGAGACTATGTTTGAAATAAGGTTTGTAGCAATCATACTGTATTCAACTATATGTTCTAGGCTGTGCACGGCAAACAGCCAGAAACAGAGTATTGTAATAATATTACTGTAGTTAGCTCACAGTGCGCATAGTGTACATAGTGCGCACAGTACACTTAATCAAAGTGCACTTTCCGAAGTACGTGATTTGAGAAACGGCATATGTGTTTGGTTGTCCTGTGATTGTTCAGTTTATCAAAATAAGCCATCGCATTGGCTATATACACTTTTCCAAGAATTAGAAAATGGTAAGAACTTCACATTGCGTCTAGATAACTGCTGTTTGTGTTGTTACATGTTCCATAACATCTTTTGAACATTTTCTACTAATTTAATTGAAAGTTAACAGAGTTCTTGACGGGGATGACAGACAGAAAGCAATGTTTGCATGATAAAATGGCAGATAGGAACATATTTATTGGTCAGACTGCCCGTCAAAACTATGGTGATGTTGAGATGTTTGGTACTGGACTTTGATTGGTGTAAGATGTTACATTATGTTACGTCTTTCATTAGGTTGCGGGATTAATTCATTCACACATTTTTTGCTTTGTCGATCTTTCAAGACCGAGCATTGCTGTCACTGGCGAGTACTCGTGCCCATCCCTAATGGTCACTGCTTTACAAACTTACATAGAAGTACATATACCCTCCTGTTGTCCTTAATAATATCGTATTTGGTCACCCGGCGGTGCCAGTTGTCATTGCTGTGTGTATTTATTTATTTATTAATTATTTCTTTATGTATTTGTTGTTTTTTTGTGTGCTTTAACAACATATGTCTATATACTGTAAGCTACAGAATTAGGTTTAGCGCCTTCTATCTGCCACAAAGAGCTAGTGATTTGAGTAATTTTGGCCCGAAGGACAAACATGAGGGTTAAAAGGATACAAATGCTTGACACAGGGGAGGTAAATTCACATTTACAGACACATTTATCCAAAGTGACTTACATATAGTACGTTTGTCATATACAGTAGTTGGACATTCACAAACCGATGATTGTGCAAGCTATACAAGGAGCACCTAACCACTGGGAGCAATTGCCCAAGAATGCTTGCAGGTAGTCCAACTGCAGGACTCAAACCCACAACCTTCCAGTTGGGAGTCAAACACCCAGACCACTAGACCACCCTACCCTTTTGAGAGACATTTACAGTATCTTGAGTACAGTTACCTTTAGTGCCAGTTTGTGTTAAAACATAACATTTTACAATTTAAAGTACATTATGTTGAAAATACATTGAGGGTGGTAATCAATGCATATTTGGTTTCCATGGTGTGTTTTCTATCCGCTAATGTGGCTGTTACGCAGGAATGCACTGAGCGCTCGCTAGTTCGAACACTTAGCACCTGTGGGTACCAGCGTTCAAGTACGCTACTCATAGCAATAATAGCTAGTTCTAGGAGCTGCAAAACAATGCAAAAAAAGAAAGATTTACATATGTTAACCTTACCATTGAAATTCTAACAACATAAGCATGTTCTAAATGGCAATTTTAGGAAAAGTCAAGGAAGGACAAAAACGAGGAAAATACACTGATTTAATAATGAACAATTTAAGAACACTGTTCAATTACTTGGCAAATCACAGTTCTAGTGTTAAAGACCAATACTGTACTCTTGAGGGAACAGTCTTTAAAAGTGTACTTGTAATTACAGAATTGTTTGTTCTTGTCTCGTACTTCTGTTTTTGAGTGTGTAGTCTAAATGTAAACTCTTGCATGTGAACTCCCAAAAAAACCTAAACACTCAATTTAAATAAACCATGTTTTGACACACAAGATATACAGACAATATGAAACGTTGTACATAACATAACAAGTGCACTATCGCCATGGAATTGACACATCTCCATTTGACATAAAATTCCCATAAGGATGCCATTGATTCAATTTCTGATTAATTATTTACTCTCTTCTCCAGTCTTGTCATTTCTTTATTTTTCACAGCAAATTCTTACAAATGCTTCCCCAGTTTGCTATTATTTAAATATGTTTTTGTTTACTCATACATTACATTTGTCTAGTAAGCACAAGCACTTGCAAGTAGCTTAGCCTTCTGCATTTTTTTCCTTTCCTTTCCGATATTTTATGATTAGCATATTACTGTGGCTAAAATTGTAATCTGAAGCGCATATATATAAAAGTTGTATGTTTTCTCAAACTTGCACACCTGACCACTCCGGTCTTATCCTCTTACCCTCATTGGTCCCTCTCTTGTATCCTCTACTTTCTCCCCTCCAATCTATCTTTATTGCTTATCTTATCACAGGCTTCTGTATCCTTCAGCTTTGCCTTCTACGACTCCTCCACCCTCCACTGTCCTTGTCCCCTGTCTTCCCTTATCACAGTGGTTGTGTGTTCACTGCAGCATGCTAAGGGCATTATATTGCCTCATATACACCTCATGTAGGTAACAGAGGTGACCGTGTTGTAGGAGGCAGCATTGTGGCTATGCATGATTCACAGCCATGCATTTATTGTATTCCATAATGGATTACATATCAGCACTATATTGCTGTCAGCGCACACGTCTCCTTGCCAACCGTACGCGGACTACAGTTTCCTTTCATTTCTTATTTTTAGAACTTACCTGCCTATCATATGTACATTATGTATTTACATGATGTATAATGTACAGTACATGTATTATTAAATGTAAAGCACAATATGCATTCTTGTCTTTCAAAGGCTCTAATATTTTATCTCTATTGAGATTTTAATGTTCTTTAGTTACAACTTGGCAACTTATTTTGTATTTCATCATGTTCTTTTCTTCCTGTACAAATGAGGTATTATTTTGTTCAGTGCACCATCTAGACCACTAATAATTTATGATTCATTTACTATGCGCTTGCTATACGTTGACACACAAAGGAGCTCATACAGTAGATCAATTTTGATTATTGCAATACTTTCAGAATTTAAATTAAAATTAAAATTGCATCTCAACCATATTGCTATTTGTTAAAAAGAAAAATGTAGTGTTTGTTTCCATGGTAATTTACAACAATGGATCACAGTCGAGGAAGCAAGCGGTGTATTAAACATCCTGCTCACTTTTGAACTTATTATGTTGTAAAGAGAAATAAACGACTTAGGAAGAGTCAAGCAATTGGTGATGTGTAACGCCTCATTTCGACTGGCTACAGGAAGTTAGCTTAGTAGTATTTTAAAAACAAATTAGCTAGCAGGCTATCTCCTTAAATTATGTTGATCAGCTCGACTAAGTTGATAGTTAACGTGTTTGAATTGTATTAGCAAACTGTAATTAATAATACAGTTTATATTTTCACAATGTGAGCAGGCTAATGTTGTTCTCCTACTGCAGGCTATAAAATAGAAAAAAATAAAATAACATATTTTGAAGAGAGGATGTGCTTAATCATGCGACCTTTTTCCCCAATAGCCTAGTGTTTCTTGGCTTTAAATATTGACAAACTGTGCTTAAACCAATAGGCTAATGTTAAATACAGATAATCTTTATGTTGAGGATTGTCTTCCTCTAATTCCACTGCTGTGATTTTCCTTCACTATATTTCTCATTTGATATGGTTGCTTCACCATTGCATTTATTCCATGATTAAATAGACTTGGGCGTGGGCTTCAGAGAGAGGGAGCAGAGGAGAGGGTGGGACTTTGGGTTATTTACTTTAACAATCTCTTGCTCTTTTGCTCTTCAGTTTTTCTGTGCAGTAGCCTTAAATATGGCAGGATTCAGGTTCTGTATGAATTAATCTGGAACTTTGAGGTTTGTGGGCTATTTTGGTTATTGTGTTTCAGAACATTGGTTGTACACATCATATTAATATATTTATACATTTATTTTGTCCTTAATTTGTTTTAGGTGACCGAGAACAAAGTGTACATGTAATATTTATTTCAGTTATAGCTTATTGTTATATATAAAGTAGGTGTATAGTATGTGTATATTATATTAACCTATTAATTTAAATATGTTCCCATACAGTACAACATAATGATATACAGTACAGTACTAATTATTTATTCTGTTTTTAAGACAATAAGAGTGTACCTCAGACAAACTCAAACCAGAGCTGATATGTGCTACCGCCAGATTTTACATCATCTGCTGTAGTTAGTGTGAACCTGCGACAAAACAGAACTTCCGTGAAATAGTGTTTATTTTGGCAGCTTTTTTAGATTGTCATAGGTTTAAGTCTTTAGATGAAAATGTGTAATTTTGTAGTCAAGTTTTAGTCGATGAGAAGTCATTACATTTTAGTCATACATTTGTTAAAATGTTTTCTCTCTAATGAAATTAGGTTGCAGATTGGTAGCATAGTTGACAACTATACAATCTAAACTTATACTAAATTAAGTGGTGTTATATCCATAAAGTACCTAATTTCCCTACAATTTACTACAGACAGCTTTAATTATATTTTAAGGCAATGTTATTACATACTGTATTTCTTGGCTTTGGGAAAGAAAATGTGAGCTACCTATAAAAACATAACGGATAACAACAGATGTAAGTGAAATGTTTGATAATTTCTGCCTGCCTGGGTCCCCCACAGGCTATGGCTAGCATGCATGCATAGCCTACATGCTAGCCAATCTACCAATCCATTCAGTTCCATGCTTGTTTCGACACTAATTTTAAGTTAATTCCCAACCTGCTAACCAATTGGTTTAATAGGTCCAGGTTTGAAATAACATACAGCCTGCATCATGTAGACTTGTTTGCTAATAAGTTAAAGACTTCAAAGTGTTAGTTGTCATGTTTATTGCAAACGAGATGTTAACTTACTAACTTACTTGTTTTTCAAATGTTTTTAAATGTAAAGCACATTGAGATGCACATTGTCTCGTTTTAGTCAGGGGAAAAAAGCTAATTGACAAATATATTTCGTCTAGTTTCGTCTGACAAAATTAACACTAACGTGAAACTTTATTACATCCTCCGAATACAACCAATGACATACATGCATGTATTTAATTGTGTTATTGACAAGTCACATCCTCAGCTTGCAGTATGTTTACATGATTATTTCATCAGGTATGGCTATATTTAAGCAGAAGTAACTGAGGCACTATTGGAGATACAGTGACTTCTCTTATTCCAAATGGAATCCCTCATTTCCATGTGAGCGACAGGGGATCAAGTTGACTTATTCACATTCTGATTACGTCTGCCTGTCATTTATCTGTGCAGCGGCACAGAAGATAGAAAAGTATGAATTTCACCTGGTGACAAAATCAAGATGAAATAAGGTAACGGGTAACCATTATGTCTGTTTTCCTTCCCTTCTCAGGCTTTCAATTTTTCTGCATTGTTTCTCATAATTTTCCTGTCAATACACATGCTCTGCCTTGTGTATGTTTTAAACTTTCACAGGCTCTGAAATATATGCATTAGTTATATGTTTATTGATTTACATTGGAGGGAGGCTGGGAGTGTTTGCCAGCCTGGTTAAACCATCCTGATTTGCTTTGCATATCAACCTGGGGACTATCAATTAAAACCATTAGTCGGGCAGTTACAAAACCACCCCACAATCAGTGTTCAGGTGGATAGACACACAGACACAGAAGAAATGGAAGCTCATATTTACAAAGGCATTGCTCATTGGCACAGCATGGGACATTAATGGAGAATAGGAGCCACATCTTCTTGAACGTGAGTTCTAATGCCACATGCGCAGTACAACCAGAAGAGTACGTCACAACCTGCGATGCTGTAGTTCTCAAAACCTGCGATGCTGTAGTTCTCAATCTCAAGCCTTTGCAGCAGGCACCACTATGTCACATTACTTCATTAAAAATAATCGTCCAACCTGGTTTTATTTACATTGATTGAAAGATAGGTATGTATATACAGTAAGCACCAAGAGAATATTGTGAAATACAATATGAATATTGTGAAGTGGCAAAAGTGTGGCATTTGAAAAAAAATAGCACATTTTGTGAATGGGATGTGCCTGTTCTTTCTGGTGCAGTACTATCCATTGCCACAAAACATGTCTGCTTCAAGCCTAGAGTCAGCTGCACTCTGACAACTTTGAAGAAATTGTTATTTTTCTCCAGTTTTATGAGGTTTAATACAGATTTTAGCTGAAGAAATTGTCAACTTATGTGAATGGGGTAGATGCAACACTGATACAAAGTATACTGAGACAGTAGGCAGTAATGTTATTTTTATCCCGTTTCCCAAACCAAAACGGAACCTTATGGATTAAGCTGTGGCAGGCACAGCATCAAAAGAAGGCTGAAAAGAAGGCTAACAAGGATGTTTACGTTTGGTCTAAGGTAAGATCGAGGTAAGATCAAAATAGGTATAGTATACAGTACCTGTTTCACTCTACAGCAAACACAAACTATAGTCTTTGCTAGCTAGCTAGCTGTTTGCCACAAACGTCAACACATGTTACACGGCATGTGGGTGAACAACTTTAGTCAATGGCATAATTTTCATGTTAGAATTTTGTTCTGCTTATTTCTTTGATAATCAGATGTTGGTCTAAACATTTTTTTTGTTTTGTTATCATGATGACTGTGAAATGACTTTTCCCTGTAGCCTACTGTTCTTGTTATCTGTAAACTCTCACCTACATGTATGCTTATCATGCACCATATCTACAGTAGCTTGACTTATTTAAATACTGTAGCAGTCTTTGGCATAATTATGTCCCTTTTGACGGTTTGTAGACAAAACCAGGTCCTTCAATCTCCAAAAACTGTGTAGAGCCTCTTGGGATATAGTTATGCCACTGATCGCTGCCACTATTGTTCTAGTAAGAGCCACTAGTTTTGCCCAATGGTTGAGTTACAGTAATTAAGGGGGGTGGGACTTAGAGACAGATCAATAAAGGGTCTGTGTTTGGAACATCATCCTCTGGTCTTATTCTGGTCTTATTCTGATTGGTTGCAGGCAGTCCAATCTCTTGCAATGTATTTGGTTGACACCTATTGGCACCACATCTATGACAAACTATGAATGAGAGTTTCCAGCAAATTGTGGCGCTTGCCAACACGGGATCATTGGAAGGTCATCATTGATTTTTCACATTATACAAAGTAGCCTAACAGACAAATAGCAAAAAGCTCTATACCACTTTTGTTACCAGAACGACAAGAAAGAAGATTTTTTTAAGGACTTTCTTAGTTTTATTAGTTTATAAGTTTATTTTTTGTTGTAAATTTCGTTCAAAATAAGGAGAAAGTAATAGCATTGTTCTGTTTATTTCTGCCTAAAACATGACTTAATTTTCACCGCAAGAAAGCATACAAACACTGCAGCATTCTATTATAGTAAAAGGGGTTTGTATCTGCTTTTCTCATGTTTGAAAGCATGCTCTGTGGCTTCCAGCCAGCACTATAACCTTCATGTTGTAGGTCTGATGAGCTGCTGATCATAGCAGACCCATTTTATGATCAAGAAATATGGCCGTCCTGTCATATTTCACTAATCTTAAATTAGTCCATATTAGTCAGTGTTCCCAATAAAACCCATTGCCTGGATGATGATGCTGATGTAGGGTGACCAGATGTCTTGGTTTGCCCAGGATTGTCCCGGTCTCAAGCATGGTGTCCCAGGTCCCGACAAATGCAGTATCTGTAAAACACTCGAATGTCCCAGTTTTCGACATTTTCTACAAATTTTAAGGGTTTTCACCAACAGCCAAAAAACTGAGTAGAACTGCTTAGCAAAGGAACGATTTTCTTTTAAAGCTCAAAGGAGTAAAACCAAAACACAGAACAATAAATAAAGTAACAAATGGGGACTCAATTCAACAATGACTCGTCTGTCATTGTCAAGGCTGTTGCAACATTGTAGACCTATCAAGAAACCAACTACTGTATGAATCACATTAACGCATTAGCCTGTTTGTTGTTAAAATTACACAGAAATGTTGAACCATTGATTAACAAACAATTGTGCTGTATGGTGCAGTCAGTAGGTGTGCTAAGCGCTGTACTATTTTTCCCCCATTCATGCCATGCCAAAATAAGACATTTTGCTCACTTCTGTTCAAATAATTTGCCTTGCTAGAACTTAACTTTCCTATAACTTTGGCGTACTCTCTTTAATAGAGCGTGAATATAGTTAGACTTTAGTAAATTGAATAGTTAACTCTTCAATCTTCTAAGATTTCTAATTATAGTTATACTATACCATACTATTTATGATCTAGTACCAGTACAGTAAAGTGATTTTATAATTACTTTTCAAACTTTCATTTGGAGCTGTTAATGTGTAGCCACCGATGAACATGAATCCCTTCTTTAAGAATTATTTTCAGAAGGCTTATCTGCACTGTGCTTGGATATGAATTGAAAGCATCAGCCAACTTATCTCAAACACCTGTTTGTCTTTACAGTCCATTTAATCAACTAATTGCATGCATCTAAAGGAAAACTGGTAGCTTTTAATTACAGCCTCTAATATTGAAGCTGCATTAATTAGCTCTTTGACACTGATTTAGCATTAAATAACTATGTATAATGTGAATGGTAATTATATGGTAATGACAACAGACAAGCCAACAAAACTTTCAAATTATAAAACTTTATAAACTGAGGTATATGTTGCTTGCAATAGCAGAAGTTTGCAGGTGGGAGAGACATTGCAAACAATCTAGCACATTGAGAAACGTTTAAACATTCTAAATATATAGTCAGTCATATTTGACTAGTAACCTTTAAACTGCCAGTGAACCTTTTTCCACAGCTGCAGCAAATTCAATTAATAATAGGACCATTTGATTTATGTGTGCTGGTGAGCAAACATTGACGCTTAGTCAATAATGCTGTCAATGCTTGCTATGGAAAATGCCAGCCTATATCAAATAGACACAATCAGTTCATCCTCTGTAGCAGTGTTTACTCTGCTCTACACATCTGTAAAAAATGACCCATTGTACCATTATATCATACTATTATACATATACTATGTATTTGTACTGTACAAGCCACCATCAATTTATTATTTTTATTATATATATTATTATAAAATACAAGGCAATGATTTTACCATTAAAAGGCTACTTTTCTGATTTCTGGGGAAAAACTGCAGATAATGTTAACAGGCTTATCTCGATTCCTCTGCCACAAAAGTGGCAAAAGGCAATGTTGTAGTGATAGCAGCACACAATATATATTTTAATAACATAATCAACTTGTTGATATTGGGTGTGCCATTACAGCTGGGTTGCAGTATAAGTAAACAAAGAGGTATTGATGGCAAAATGATATACATAATCTGTCTATTAAATTCATCATTCAGTATTTAGATTTTTTTTTTAAGAGTTGATCTTTCCTGTCTCAATACAAAATATAGTAAAGGAAAGCATAACTGGGTTTAATTTTTCTTGCTAACTTCATTATCTAATTTTTTAATAAAATTTGGACAGTAGACAGTAAGGGAGACTTAAGTAAATTACCACATACTATTGTGTAATAGTGTTAATATGGTATGCTCCTATGTCTGCATTTGCAGTTGTGTATTGACTTGGATAAAGTCAGCCTTATATACAAAACAAAAACATTAGATAATGAAAGCTGTAGGGAGCTAAACGTTATCTTAAAATATAACAATATATTGACACTCAATGTACTTACATTATCATCCTCTGCCATTCACATGTGATGCATGCATTGTATTTCCCTCCATTTACTCACCGACTCTTAAAAGCATATTGTAGGCTTTTCTGCCTACATCTGTGATATTTCAGAACCATTATTCCAGACATTTGATTTCTTTAGGAATGTCTCTAATTGAAATAGTTGACTTGAAATCTTTATATTGACATGCAGGTGCAAAAGCTTACATAGCAAAATTGACAAAGGGAAGGTTCGATAAAGTTTTGTTTTTGCTTAGATGGAAAGGAGAAGGAAGCGATCTGGAAAACTGTACGAGGCACAGATAGATTACTGCACAAAAATACTTTATGCTTTATGATGGTATAGGTTTTTGTTAATTGAAACATAAGTCGCCATCTATTTTCTTTATAATGTTCAGGCAAATGAAAAGGTCCATACATAATTTGCTTAGGTTTACTGTTTTTAGCTATTTACAGTCGTGACGCAATTTTTTAGATCTCTTACCTACTGTTGTAGCTGCAAACTTTAGACTAAATAAAGAAATGTACAAGAGATTATCAGCAATATGTGGTTTATAGTAAAAGAAATAGCTGCCCGCCAGTTGCTTTAATTTCGTCTACTGTCACTTAACGTTATCAAAACAAAACACTATCTGGTAGCCTTCCATAAAACACCAAATTAGGCTGCTGGTGTTCCTGATAATGTCTGCCAATATGATCGGCTGATCACAATGACATCATATGCTATACTGTACCATCCTACATACAGTTCCTTTTTAATGTTAGTGAAGTGAATCCTATCACAAGGCCAAATATGTTGCTGTTCAGCTTGCATCATACAATATGTTCTGGGCCCGGGGTGACTGGTTGTGCTATGAGGGGGGGTGGGTACATGGCCCTGAAGGCCAGTGATTGCCCCACCTTGACAGTGTGGCACCAACTGAGACTAGATTGTGGTGTGATGGATGAAAGCCATTAGGTAAGCAGGTAGCTAGGACCCAGAGAACACAGTACATGTAATGTTCCATCCCGTAGACAATCACTTTGCCAGTGCATTTTTTACATGCATTTCATCCACTGTTGAACAGTATGTGCAAAAGGTTTTTATTTACCTACCTTTGTTTTTATACAAATGTTGTTAGCATAAAATAAACATTTTAATACAGCTACATTCTATTTCTTTTTTGTGAATATACAGTACAGTATGTCCATTTTGCTATTTATAATCTGAGCATAAAGGGAACACGAGATTGATTAACAATGATACATTTTTGGTCATTAAAAGCTTTAAACAAGTTAATTTACACTGTACTAACAGTCTGACATCTCTATGTTTTAGAAAACATAGAATACACAATTTACCCTTCCAAAAACTGATAAACAACAGCAGTGAGTTCAAAGAAAGATTTGAATCTCTTTATACAGTACCATGCTACAAGAGCTTCTAAGACAACAAAGAATTGTATTGCTCTATTCTGCTGTACAGTAATGAGAGGTTGACACATTCATGGATTTTTAGTCACGTTTCAGAGTTTCGAGTGGTGTGAGGTGTCAAAATGTCGTGTGGAAAGCAGTAAAGATGAGAGTCTGTGCTATAATGAAGGAAATAAGAGCTCAGGTGTTTGATGTTTTGCATAAAGTTCTTCCCTAATTGGCATGTCAGTGCTAAAGGAATACACATGAAGCACGCACATTTGTGATTGCTTCCCTCACAATCTTTATTGAGGGACGATGCTGGAATCACTTCAAAAGCTAATTACATTTCAGTATCAAAGAGCAGGCAGCAGTTCACGGCCCCAAAGTACAGTCCAACCGATTTCTCATTACTTGAAAAGAAAGGGACTTGCGTGTGCATGTTTGTGTGTGTGAACTGAATTGATATGTGGGCGGCGGCAGGGGGGGTGGGGGATACACATTTGTACTTGCATATAGTTTGTTGACTTGTCACCAGCGATAGCTTCCCGGTTTGCGAAAACAAAGGGGATTTTTTTTCCCAGTTCGTCTGGATTTCATTTTGCTGATACATTGTCATGGTTGGCGAGTTGGACAGGTGCTGTTAGTCAAGGAACGTGTGCGTTTGTGTGTTCTGTACGTGTGTGTGCGTGTCAGTGTGTGTTAGAAGCTAGTCAATCTGCGCCTGGTTGTGGCAGAGAAAAAAGAAGCCCTGGTTGTTATATCGGGCCAGGCTTTTACGGGATGGCAGAACTGCTACAGCACTCTGTTTCTTTATTCATCACACGGTACAGCAACCATCAGTGTGGTGTCCTCAGAGAGGGTTTTGTTCAGGCCTTCACTGTACTGTATGTCTGGCTAGCCTGCTTTGAATAGCAAAGCAGGGAAGGGGAAGCTGACACAGCATTGCATCCTGTCCTGAGAGCACTGCACACCATGGTCGATGAAGACCCGTGATCATGATGAGATTGATGATGAAGAACATATGAGGTAAGATAACATATTATTAAGGTGTAATGCTGCGAAGAGCACAATAATGATAGGGTAGATGTGATGATGGAGGTCAAAGAAGCTCATTTAGATACAGGCAGGATCCCTGCCTACAGTATTGGACATGGTTTAATCATAGCCGCGTTCACTTGAGAGGTCAGACAAACTGTAGAACTAGATCATAATTGCGTCCTTCTATATTTAAACACTTGAGTATAGAGGCCCAATAACCTTCACTGGCGTCAGGGGTAATCACACGTTCTATTTTGCTACCTTCATAAGTAAAAAAAAAAAAAAAAAAAGGAAGTGAAAGTGGGTCGCCATCTCCCCGAATGGATGGACAGAAATGCACATACGTATATGTGTATGCAATGTAACTGCTATAGTTATGTCATTAGGAGTCTCATTAGGATGAAAAGTTTAGGAACCCACTACATGAACCTACATGAAAACGTCGAGCACTGCAGTAAAAGATACAAATTAGCGAGACTCAGATGAGCTAACTTCATTTTTGTAAGTGATGATTTTCAAATCAGCAAAATATTTACAGTTCATATAACATGTATTCA
>JAODUG010037279.1:0-17745 GCA_027564795.1 Aphredoderus sayanus
GAGGGATGGATACACAAACACACAGAAATAGACAGAGAGAGAGAGAGGGAGAGAGAGAGAGAGAGAGAGAGAGAGAGAGAGAGAGAGAGTGATTGAGAGAGAGAGAGGGAGAGAGAGAGAATGCATGACTGAAGCATAATGTGAGAGAAATAAGTGACTGTGAAGAAGCTGACATAGCTTTAAGATTAAATAACTGATCACATCAATTGCATTCGCTGATTTCCAGTTAAGGTTCAAACCACTGTCTTTGTTGTCTTGAGACAGTCCTGGGGAATGATGCATTTGTCTCTTTTTTCTTTAAGGCCCACACATAAAACAAAGGAAGAGGGGTGGGTGGAGAGTTAAACTGACAAAATCTTACACAGAGTAAGGCCAATACTCAACAGAAGGAGGGAGACAACATGGATTTAAATGTGTGTGTGTGTGTGTGTTATCTAATATTGGATCTGTATTTGAGAAACAACTGGCACTGCAGGGACTCAATGGATGAGAATAAATGGATGAAAGAATGGTTATTTGGATGGGAAAACTTTGAAAAGGGATCAGACCCTGTTATCTGGCCAGATACACACGCTAACACACACACACACACACATACACACACGCACACACGGATGATACATTCACACACAATTCCATACACGATCACACACAACAATCTACAGTAGAGAAACACCCAAGCTTAGGGAATAGCTCAACATCAGCTGCTGCTCAGCTCAAATCCTCATTTTTTAAATTCATAATATAATTACAGCTCAATTTAAAACACATTTAACAAATTCTAATTAATCAGTGTTTGCAGTATGGTATGACTAACTATTGACTATTCATTATAAAATACAGCGTTTACTTACTTTTCCATTTTTACCCTTGGTTCAGAAGTTGACATTTCAATATTCATACTGTAATATAATAATATAAACATGCTATTTTCTTATAAATCAAAAGAGCTACTATCCTCTTTAGTCTGCTCCAATCTACTTACTCTTATTTTGTGTGAATTAAGCTCAGGATAAATCGTCTTCCGCTGTTAATTGTTTCACTCTGAGCTGTGAGCAAAGTGCCTGATTCTAACAATATTTCAAGCACACATAGTTTGACGTTATGCAAGATTAGTTGTCGCTTATTCTTTTATTCTTTCCATTATACCTCAATTACACTGTAGTAGATACCTGTAGTGTTTTGTCTTCAGATTTAACAATATGCACACCGTATCCAAATCTGATTTATAACAAATTACTTTCTTTATATGACATGCTTTAAGGGAATCAGCATGCTTAAAATATGTTTTTGAGCCACAAGATTGGTACGCAAAAATATGCATTAACACATATAGAGTACCAATATTTATTTCCAGGGCCAAATGTATTATATAGTTATATACATTTCTAGGGACACCAATTACATTTTGGGTTAAATAGGTGGGGCAGTACACTTACTTTGACATTCCATAACCAATGCAGCACTTTGTGAAGGTAGAGCTAAAGTTAAATATTTCAATACAGACAATGTAATGTTGTTCATGTAATGTTGTTCATGTCTACACACATATGGCTAGTAATTCGCTAGCTATCTAAGACTGAAAACTTACAGCAAAAAGTCTATATTTACTGTTCATAGTACACTTGTTGCATTTGCAACAAATGCAACAAATGAGAGCGTGGCACATCATTTCATTTGCAGTGCACAAAAAAAACTACACCAGACTGGATGTTATTGTTATGTTTCCCACATTGTGGCAACACATTTGGTAAATTAACCCAGTTCTGGTGCCAACACAGCACTAGCATTTAATACAGTAATGAATTGGCAGCTACATTTATGAACTGAGGTTTCAATTCAAGATAAATGTGATATCATACCCAGAATATGGAAACTACAGCTGCTAAAGTTATAGCCAACTAAATGTCTTTGCCAAGAGAGCAGACAGAAATCTCTGAGTTGAACAAAACACAAAAAGACAGTAAGCAAATACATTTATGGCCCTATTTTAACAACCTAGGCACATTGGTCTAAAACACATGGCGTGCATTTAGGGCTTGTCCAAATCCACTGTTGCTAATAGCAGACAAAATGGTCACGACGCCTGGCACATGGTTCAAAAGTATTTACTCTCTTCATTAATTGTGTATAACGTAAAACACTCAAATCAAAGTTTCATCTCCCATTCCCTTTAAAAGCCAAGTGTGCTTACACCTTGGTGGATTGATAATATAATGGCAGATACAGTATGCCAGGTAGTAAGAAAGAATGCTTCTACATAGTTGGCCTATGCAGAGGAAACTGATCTGCTCATTCACGAAGTGAAAGTGTGCGAGGAGAACATCTATGGCAATAGCAGGATTCCACAAAAGCTCCCTGAAATATGTTAATGTACATAACAATACTCTTCCACATTGTCCTCTGTTTGTTTTTTATAAATATTTAGCATGTTTGTGCATCGCAGTGTGTGTAGCAAGCAGTGTATCCGTGTTCTGCACCCATCTATCTTGATAATATGCCCTTAAAATAATAGTGAAATACTATGCCATTGACTTCAGACATGATTTTGGTTTTGTTTTGATAATGGCGCAATGGCTTTCCGCTGCATCAAGATAGCAATGCGCCAACAATGCACCTGACCACACCTAATTTTTAAACTGACGCCCACAAGCGCTCAGATAGGCTCAAGTGCATTTGCTGTTTAAACAACGTGGGTGCTGGATGGGAAAATGGTAACTGCAAAGCCTGACACCAGCAAACACTCTTGCGTCGTGCTTGCTGCCTCTTTGTGTCAGTTGTAAGATAGGGTCCTAAAACTGCAGACATGGGAAGATGTCTCAGCAGACCCTTCTAAATCAAACTTTATTTACTGTATATTAACCTTCCTGTTGCACTTCTTGCACCTTATTATGCCACCAGATGGCGCCATCTGATTGTGTCTGATTGTGTCGTTCTCTTAATTGTCAGTGATGTGTGTATGTATTGCTTTTTTAATGATTTATTTATGTATTTGTTTCTTTTTTTGTGCCTTTTAACCCTCCTGTTGTCCTCAGGTTTCAGACTCACACCTTGCTGTGTCAACAGTGCAAATCATATGTCTGTGTAAGATGTAGAATTAGGATTGGCACCTTCTAACTGCCACGTAAGAGCTAGTGAGTTTGGTCAGTTTGACCTGGAGAACAACAGGAGCTATATCCATCACAGAACTAGTGGACTTTTATACTGGATCTAATTTTGAACAAAGCTGTTTTTGTTCCTACAGTATTTAGAATCACATTCAGGTTCCCATGTAGATGCCAGATGTGAGCCAAAGCAGATAACAATCTACTGGTATATACTTTTGAGATGGGTGTATAAAAAGGTTGAATTTGTTTTCTGTCAGGGTGCTTCAGGTTCATGTTTTACACTAATATGTGTTGACACAAGCATTGATGGAACACTCACTGTCTCCTTGGCAACGCAGAGGGCCCACAGTGAGCTTGGCCTCGGAGCCAGGCCGGTTAGTGTCGCCCACGGCAACCTGGCTCACAGGCAGGTGGTCCTTGTATACCAAGAGTCCAGAATCTTCTCTCCTGTTGGGCAAAAAGACGGATATTAAGTAAACATCTATGTAAATGACCATGACAATCTACTGTATGAACGTTGTTAATTGACTTATGTTTGTGCAGTCCTATAGTTGTTCATCTATAGTTGTTAATCTTTTAGTTTATTATTTCCTAATTAGGTTCAACTTATTCTTGTCTAGTACACCTTGACCTGCAAAATACGTTGCAATTGTCTGTTTTTCCTGTCCATGTTTTGTTTACCTGCATTGGTTTGTTGAGTTTATTGGGGTTGTTGTGCTCCTACTTTTTATTTTGTTTTGTCTTGAGCATTGTGCCTTTCCCTTCTGTGCAGCATACTGTCTTGTATTTATCCAGCTCTAATTAACTAGCCCAAAAACTCTCGTGCGCCCGTTGCTCTTGGCAAATTAAAGTCTACTCTCTGTGTTAGGGAATTACACAGCAGAGTCAATATATACAGAGTAACTGCACAGAAGCGTTCAGAAATGATAAAAGGATGAATAAAAGCACGGATGGTCGATCAATGGATGGATTATGAGTGAATGGATGGGTGAACAAGTGCATGCAAATATAGAGGCTGTAGATGAGTAATGGAAGAAATGAAATGATGTCACTCTGACGGGATGCTTTGCTGTCCTGTGAACCTAGTTAAAGCTCAAAGGTTTTCACAATTGTGTGGATACAATATATACACTGTGTATACGGTAGACACAGTAGATATCTTTGGTATTGAATTCTAACTAAGAACCTATACATTGTTTGCTCTGTTTTTGTCTTTTGTTTTTTATTGTCTTAATTTTATTATTTACCATATTATTATTATTTTATTGTTACTGATATTGGCCTTGATCCTGTAGCAGTGTCTACTTGTCAACATTAGATGTTGCTAAATGTGCTTTGTAAATAAACGTGACTCGACTTCTTGATCAAAAGGAACCCTTTAATGTTTCCCACTACTGCATTGAGAAGACACTGCAAAATATACAATGAAACATTCAAAGCATGCACATTAAACTTGGAATGGCTTTAAGTGATTTAGAACACGCAGTTCTAACACCATTTTATTCTGCTTGTTTACCATTTGCATTTAGGCTTTTAGGGAAATTAATATAACAATGTTGCAGTATTGTGCTGTGTGCCTGGTAGTACGTGTTTGTGTGCACTTTCATCTTCTGGCAAAAAGTATGGGTAATGAGTGGAAACAGTATATGGGCAATATCTCAAAAACTCAGTCAAGAGATGATTGCAGACATCATTAATGAAGTGAATGAGACAGAATGTGACATATTTTGTTATCTCATAAGATCTGAAAATGAGAAGGGAGGCTATAAATATTAGGATATAACTTTCTTGTCTCGGAGCACACGTGCACACCCAGACACGCACACGTTCATACAGTACACATTTGCGCAATGAGAACATCCATCAGGTGGCTAAAAGAGCTTTGAAACACAAACTGTTTGCACTGGAGGCAAATGTCACTTTTAAAGTGGGCACAGAATCGCAGTTGGCATTCATCATTCAGTCACATGCTTTTGGGTTTTCGCAGATTACGGAGGTGACAAGCTGACAAGCTACACTAAAAACCTTCAAAATCCTCAGCAGCTTGTGATAATGAAAAAATACTGTCACATGTCCAAGGCTTCTGAAAAGTTAGATTTTTATTTACTCTGTAGTGCTCTATTTCAAAGAAAACTGTTGGAAAAACAGGCATCAAGTGCAGACTGTTAAACAAAATCAAACAAGCCACCATTATCAAAAATAATGTATAAATATCAAGTGTACTCTTTTATGTGTGTGTTTTGATAGCATACATTTCACAATTTCAATAAAAAACATTGTTAATGTGTTAACAGGTTAGAAGATGTTATGGGGTGTAAACCGCAGTTCCCTATTGCAGGAACTACGATTATTACTCATGGGTAATAATGATCTTTAGGTTTATCGCATCGTGCCACCAGAGGGCTCCATCTCATTTGTATGATTTTCTGTGTTTTTTAATTGTCATTGCTGTGTGTATGTATTTATTAATGAATTATTTCTGCATGTATTTGTTTAATTGTTTGTGCCTTTTAAACATCCTATTGTCCTCGTGTTTCAAACTCACACCTTGTTGTGCCAGCAGTGCACATCATATGTCTGTGTAAGCTTTAGAATTAGGTTTAGCGCCCTCTATCTCCCAAAAAGAGCAGGCGATTTGGGTAATTTTGACCCGGAGGGATATGATCATACTGAGAGCCTACGCGCCCACTCCACTAGAGGGGTCTCGTCTTTGGTGTCAGTGAAGTGTCAGTGGAAGACATATGTAGAGCGGCGAGCTGGAGCTCCCCGCACGCATTTGTACAGCTGCATGCTGGATGTTACCAGACCCTCCATGGCCAATGTAGTGGTGTGAGCCACATACTGTCTCACAAGCAGTCTTCAACATCCCTATCATGTCCATATAAGTCTGCATGAAGGATGCTATAAGGGAGGGGGACTGAGGTTCCCCTCCTACCTTCCCCTACATCTGTTCACATTCTGTGGGTCTAACGAGAGGCTCCACACAGGTGTGTTTTGGATGTTATGCATCTTAAAAGCAAACTCTGGGAACGTCTGGGATGTTTTCACATCCACGGTTCCCTGAGTAGGGACCAAATCTATTACGTTCGCTGCGGTACGGTGTCTCCCGAGACGCTCAGCGGCAAAAAGAGGAGGTTGAGAGGGCAAGCCGCTATTTATACCCCATGGGGGTCAGGGGCGTGGCTTTGACTTTGATTGTAGAGTTTTTTGATTGGATTACCATGATCATATGATCATGTACCATAAGTAATAGATCTGGTCCCTACTCAGGGAACCGTGGATGTGAATACATCCTAGACATCATACCTTCTCTGAAAATAGTAATTATAAACAAACCCCAGAAAAAATATCTTGTCAAACAGTACACACTGTACTCCCCTTACATGTAAACAGCTGCCATTATATACCATGAGCAAGGCTCTAAATTCTCAATTGCTTCAATGGGGAGCCAAATGACAATGTTAGTTATTGTGTAAATATTGTGTTTTCCAACAGCAATCCCTAGTCATCTTAAAAAGTTCATACATTTTTACCTGTATTGCCGACTCCCCACCCAAACAGAGACAAATTGTATTGTTCCAGAACAAATATCCCATGGAACTTGTAATGAAACAGCTGTGTTGGTGCAAATGAAGCTATACAGATTTAATTCAACACATACGGCTGAATATTCAAAAGAGCATTAAGCAGAGAAGTACAGCAGAATGGTGTGGGGAAAAACATCTGCTCTGACGCAGCTGAATGAAGGATTCTTCAGGCCCCACAATGCTCTACTGCACTTGAACTTGAGTCTGCCTGCCTGCCTGAGAACCTTCCGATTGTGTTTGACTGATGAGGAAACATACAAAGTTAATAAAGTGCAAAAACAACTATAGCCGACCAGCATCAGAGACTGGGCCTCAGTGAAAACTGAACAGTTAATGAGTTACCGGATGTGTTAATGCACGTGGATCCGCTACCCTTGACTCACCATTGCTTGTGGTCTGCGTCACAGTGGCAGTCGTACTTTGGGTCCGTGCAGTTCTGGTCGATGCCGCAGGCGCATTTCTGAATGCCGGGCGCGGATCCACCCCAGTAGAAGTGCTTCTCACTGCCACGGCCCACCCACCACGTGTAGGGGGTCCCCTCTATAGCGACACAAAAAGCACATACAAGTTATTGCTATTATGCCCATACTGTACTGTACAGTATCTAAGGTGCATGAGAGGGCTACAGGCTGTACAGACATTGTGTTAGCAGAAACACTTCACGTGTTTGGTATTGTAGAACAAATCAAGCCCTGTGCCTTTATACTGTATACATTAAGCGTGGGTGCTTGACAATGCAGAACTATAATGTGAGCTATAGGCTATGATTGATGTATGTATGATTCATGTTTGACGAATCATTATTTCTGAATTTAGTTCTATTAAAGTGATTTGTCTTTCAGCTCCATGATGAATATATTTAAACTGCGCTGCTTTTGAAAAGTCTTGGTCACAGACTACAGTATGTGTGTTTGCACTTGACTGGTACAGTATATGGACTTAGAGACACAAAGACACCTGTGTGTGTGTGTGTGTGTGTGTGTGTGTGTACACACTCCTAGCCGTGGCTAACAGGTGAAAGGTCGCTGGATTTCAATAAGAAATGTAATATGGTTTTCTCCATCCTCTCTACTAACACATTCTACAGTATAGGACTGTATGTGTTGGCAAAGGAAAAGCTGCACATATCTATTTGGGTCTGCCAATATGGTGGGGAGGAATAAAACAATATTGTGTTTTTTCCATTACAGTTCAGAAAAATAAGCCACTCTGTCAATATTGCCTTGGACAATTCCATCCGAGTTAATTAAATTCCCTTTCACCGCTTTTTAAAGAGGATACTGAAACAGACTTGATGCAGCACAATTTGGAGGTGTCATTCTCATTGGGTGTGCTTGTTTAAGCTACTCATGGTTAGCTCCATGTTTGCAGCCATTGTTTATGCTTCAGTGTTTCTTCATTGTAAATGTAACATTATGCAGTATAAATATACTGGTGTGCACATCGAGTGTACGCTATGTGTGCTTTTGGCCGGCGTAACCTTGGGGCTCTGCAGTGTTTATCGCCCTCGTGAAGTGAATTATCCAGTTCTCTCCTCAGGCTAATGTTCAGACAAGCCATTGTCAATAGGATTAACACTACCTCCTCGAGAGACTACACTATCCTCTAACTGTGTGTGTGTGTGTGTGTCGATGGGTAAAGGGGGGTGGGGGTGGGGAAGGGTGTTTGTGTGGTATTAGAATTTAAACTCAATGAGTTGGAGGGACATTCACATCCCGAGTACCAAGTAAACAACAACGTCAGAGGCCCAGTGGACACTTGAGTGATTTCATTTGTAGACCAATCATTTGCCTGGCCCTGCCAACAGAGAAATCACACATGCACACTCAAAATCAAGAGAGGAGGTTTTACAAAACATTTGTTCAAGCTTATTTTAGCTTGAGGTTGAGTTGGGTAATATATTTGTTGTGACACATTTGTTGTCACACACTTTAAGCACACCGTATTAAGAAATATACTTATGATATGCTGCTATGGGTAGCACATTTTGTTTCGGGGACTTAGGTTTGGTGTAGTGGCGTCCTGTTCCATAGTGTGTTTAAACAGTAGCCCAACATGAGCTCCGTAGCTCTGATAGAAGTAATCCCATTCTTCTGCCGCTCAGCCTCTCAAACTACCCCATTCCCTTTGCAGCGGCCGAAAGGAACAAGAGCCAGGAAGACAAAGCAGCACCTCTCCATTGCACTTGTTTGAGCAGGGCTAAGCGGGCGAGGAAGACATATTGAGAGCAGACGGGATGAAAAAGGAGGAGACAAGAGAGCGGGAAGGTGAAGGAGCAACAGCAGGACGCCAGGTGGAGTTAGCGCCAGCACGCAAGTCTCCCGCGTGACGCCGCTTTGACCTCTGCCAAAACAAATGAGTGCAGAGGGAGAGAGGGGCGAGGGGAGAGAGGAGGAGGAGGGGGATTTGGAGAAAAAGAAATGGATGAAGGAGGAGGGGAAAGGTGGACGGGGTGAGAGAAAGACGGCATGGATGGATGGAGATGTGATGCAGGGAGGAGAGGATCTCACTGGCACAGAGTTCACATTGTGGTCCGTAGAGAGAGGCGGAGAGAGCTCTGCCAAGAACAGGCACCGCCGCGTGGGAGTGTGTGAATGTGTGTGTGCGCACTGTGTGTGCGCGCGCGCGCATGCGTAGTGCTCATGCACGTCCTTGTGCCCACATGCACTCTGCGAGTGAAGAGCAGGTGCATGTTAATTAGCCAAAGCCCCAGCAGATTACGAATAGCCAACCGCCCATGTTGTGAAAGGCCGTTCGTCCACACACACATACATTCAGAACACAGGATGAAGAGAGTACATAGAGGGAGGGAACATTTTGGATGGAGTCTGGCACTCAAGGTCTGGCACAATTAAACTACAAATGAGAGAGAGAGAGAGAAAGAGAGAGAGAGAGAGAGAGAGAGAGAGAGAGAGAGAGAGACACACACAGAGAAGATCAGTGAAAAGATACCCGAGGCTTGATAAGACCTGGGCTTTCTCTGGTGCATTCTCAACATGCTACCTAGTTAAATGGCTTTATCAATCATGCTACTCCAACACACGCACACACACACACACACACACACACAAACACACAAGCACACACTCGTACTATTCCGCACACAGTATATCTCTTATCTTAACCAGAGAGGTTAATGCCTACAATATTCATCATGGCCATTGTGCTTTGCTCAGGGACTCCTTTAACTCTTTTAACAAGCAGAAACATGCTGAAAGGCTGGCCAAGAGAGAGGGCTTGATTTGGAAGAGAGGGGGATGGTCAGAGAAGTAGAGTGAAAGCATAGAAGGGGAAAAAGGCAAAAGGTTGGGGCAGAGAAATGAAGAGAAACATGGAGAGAGAGAGAGAGAGAAATATAAATAGAGAGGGAGAGCAGTTTGATACCTTCCTCGCAAACGTCAAGGCCTTAGCCGGGCAATTAGCTATGAAATGGCATCAGATTCTCAGCTGCTGTCACAAAGGCCACCGCCGTTCACCGTGTTCATGTTCCCCTGCTCTCTAAATGACGCAGGCCACCTGAGCAGAGGTGGCAGCCGCCCTCGTTCGTATAGGGAGGGTCGCGACCTGCCACTCACACCGTGAACTGAAAGGTCAGTGGATCCAAAATGGCACTCGCCATGCTCAGTTGTGCATACCCCCTCCCTGCCTAGATAGATAATGGCTGTTACCAATGGCGGCTGATTGCAGATGAAATGCCAGGAGGCCCTCCACTTGGACAGCTCAGAAAGCAGTCTTGGATGTCACCTTTCAAGGCTGGTTATAGGACCTGCTGAGAGTAATGATAACAGTTTCCCCTTCCCCCTGCTCTCTGCTCTTTATAGTGAAAACCATCGGCTCGTCATATGCGCCGCATATCAGTAACTCATATGCACGACTGTTATGAGTTGATATTTGCTGATTACTTGTAATTGACTGGGATTTTAGCACCTTCTAATGGTTGCACACCACATATCACAAGTTACAAAAAACAACATTAAATCTGCCGCTGTCCTTGGGTTTCAAAGGCACTACCAGCAGATGGCGCCAACCACTGCATATTTTACATTGCTGAGATTTGACATATGATGTCAGTCACATATATCAACTGATCAGAAGTGCATAACAGAGTCTGCAGGTTTAATGTCCTTAGGCTGTTCTGCCCTCATTGCAAAAGCCTGGTCACCACTAACTTGTGGTTGTGATTTAGTATGAGTCAGCAGAGCTTTGTGTACAGACATAAAGCTGTACTTGTGCCCATAAAGAGAGCTATAATGTAATGCAGGAAGAGGGAAGTAAATCTAGCACCTTTAACTAGCACAGATAGCATTTTAATGAGAAGTATGAATGAAGACTGGCTGAGGGGCTTGTACTTGCCAACAAAACCTAAGAAATATGCATGTACACGCACCCACAAACAATTTGTGCGAAGTCGTTTTTTTTTGTTATCATAGTCTGGAAGAGTCTGGTATTACACACAGTCATGGATCAATGTCTTTCGTTGTGGCAACGCCAAGCTCTACTTCATGCCAGCTTGTCTGTTTGCACCAGTTTATCCAATCGGCATCCATTGTTAGCTTCCTATCTTCATAACATCTGTGTGTTTGCTGCAAATGCCGTTGGGAAGCGCATCAGCCAAGCCAAGAGATCTCTCCAGAGGTCCGCTGATAATGCTGGTGTGAGAGAGAAAGAGAGCGCCTGGGTTCTCCTTTTGTTTATGTTGTGTGTGTGTGTGTGGGTGTGTCTTTAATCTGTGTCTTTGTCTGTTGCTGCATTTTTGCCCATTTCCCCGTTCTTCACAATCTATGCTTTCCCTTGGTTCATCTATCCATTGTTTATTAAATTATCTGTCTACAAACCTCCTCCTTGTGGCCCCATATATTCGGTCCTTTCGGGGGTCTCCTTCTCGTTCTCTACCGCTCTCCATTTCAGCAGTGACTTTCATACCTTTTCCTTGTGCTCTCATATCATCATGTCTCTGAGGCCTCTCTTTCTCTCTCGCTCTCTCTCTATTCTCTGTCTGCCTCGTCTTTGTTCTTCCCTATCAGTCAGTCTATTTGGCTTTATTCTCCCTGTCTGTCGCTCCTATCTGCCTTGCTCACATTTTCCTTGTGTGTCCGTATCTCCCAGTCTTGGTCTCCAAGGCCCCGGCTCTCTTCTCTCTCTCTCACTCTGTCTCTCTCTCACTCACTCTCTCTTGCTGGTAGTTTTTCTGTCCTTCATCTTTATCTGTCCATCCACGTCTGTCTGAGTCTACCCTGGCATCTAATCTCTTTATGTCCTCATTAGGCCTGTGATAATCTGCCTTCTAATCCACCCTGGTCTTCAACCTCCACATCTTTGATCCCTTGCTTGTATTACATTACATTCCTAGCCTACCTTTCTCTCTTTTTATCTGCCCCTCAGTCTCCTCGGTTCTGTTATTGTTACTGTCTGTTGCTATCAGTTATAGTTATTGTCTATAATAATAATAATAATAATAATAATAATAATAATAATAATAATCATAATAATAATATATAATAATTATAATTATAACACTAGTGATGGCTCTGTCCTGTTTGTTAAAAGCCCCATTCCTTGGGCTTTTATATGTAAGTGCCATACATTAATGTTGGTTATCTTTTAGAACTACGAATATAGAGGTAGCATACAAACGGATATTTATTTAACCAATTTTACTGAAAATATAACACCCCTCTCTATATTCTTGCATTCGTGCAAGGTTTGTCTCGCCGCCAACAGTCCTTCATAATTCATACATTTTGAGTACATCCTCCACAAATACCACTTCATCTTAAATGCTTTGAAATGATAAATAAATAATAAGAGGAGGCAGCATAGACACAAATCATCTAGTCCTTATATGTTACGAAACATTTATTTTGAGTCTTGAAGGTTGAAAAGCACAGAAGGATTGAACTAAATCCAGCATCATGTGTCTTATTATACACATTATATGTTTTCAGAACCCATTTCATTCCAATTTCAGACTCATTGTGGACAGACCGTTTCTCCCTTCGAGTTAAACATAATTTTTTACCTTTTTATTAACATGTCCTGGCAATCTGACTGGGAGTGAGGATATGTCAAAACTGATTGGATACAATCCATAAATGATGCCACACCTGGGGCCAAATCTCACTCACTTGTTCAGAGTAAGGATTTGTTTCAGAAAGGAATTTCAACAAAATGACACGATGGACAGATTTCAAAACTAGTTCAGGTAACTTCTGACAACACAACTGTCCACACAACTTGAAATACATGATGCAGTAAATGGATGGTGTCTGCATCAGTACAAACAGCACGGCAGCACAGGTGCTAATAATGAGTTATTCCCGTCATTTCGCTGTAACGATCCACCTCCCTGACAGGTCTGTGACCGATACTTGACTCTGTGTTCTGAACAGCGTTCTGCTCTAGTAAACTCACTCTGCATAGCTCTTCATCCATCTATAGTACAGCTCTTCACAGATCATCACAGAGTGTATCCGGCCAGTAAATGAAAAACACCCCTATCCGGAGTGAATAGGGGAAAGTAAATTAATATCGATGCGTTTGTCCTTAATTGGCTTGTCTGCTTGATAGAGGACACAACACTGCTGCAATTATTGTCCCCTCCCCCCAAATCCTCCATTTCAGAATATTTAGATCAAGCACATGCACAGGAATCAAACACACATACACTATATAGTGTACAGCAGACACACAACTGTGATCACTAATATGATGACAAAAGCACACAAACACCGCCCCGGTAAAACTCGTAAATGACACAATAGCAGAACATAAATAACCGTAATAATCATTACAGGGAGGTAATCTTAATCATTGCACGTACATGCCTGTGTGGCGGTGTCGAGGCTGTGTGTGTTTATGACCATACATCAGATTTAGTACCATATCCCTGGAGGGTCAAGGCCTATGGACGGATGTGACAAGAGGAAAATGACTCAGACACACTCATATCCCTGTGATCCCCTCCCCCCTCCACACGCTCCATCCATCCTCAGGCGTGTCACATGAATGAGGGTGCGGTGAACAACACTCATAATTACAGGAGGAACTCAGATATAACAGAGCTAGCTGAAGGTGAGGGAAGAGAGAATGAATGGGAGAGTCGAACTGCGTGCCTGACATACAGTAACAAGGACAGGAACAAAGTATGAAAGACAGACAAAGAAAGAATGAGGTGAGGTATAGACTTAATTATTGTATTCATGTGACATTCAGTTCTTTTATTTTATTTATTAAATGTGTACAGAATTAATCCACTATTTGTAATTTTTATTTAGTTTGAGCAATTAGCAAATAACATACTAAAAGCTCATATAAACTATACTGACTGGATGAAGAATGGAATTTATTTATTATTTCCGAACTTCTTGAACATGAAATTCCCTGCTTTTACATCACTATTCCAACCCATCCAAAGTGGCAGCTGATTTCTTGCACCTCTTGTGTTCTTGTACATGAACATGATATAGTACATGTACTTGCGTGCATGTTGTTGAAGTGTGCAGTGTGATGCAGTGGCTTGAAGTTTCCCCGCAGGACAATAACGTATTCCTTACCTTACTGTACAGTACAATGTAGCACCAACAGCAGAAATGGGCTTTCGCAGAACTAACAGAAATCTTCCATCATCTCCTAATTGTCAATCAAACACCCATGCTTAAGGTTTTACTTTTGCATTACTCATGGCAAATACCTTAATGTGTTTTCAGAGGATGGCAGTCAAGTTTACTATATAATTATAGTGAAATCCAAGTTATTTCATGTGAAAAGATTAATTTACCTTTTGTTTGTGCATTTTAGTTTTTGCTACTTCTTCACCCAGTCATGGCCATGCATGCTGTGCTGCAATTATATCTGTTCTATTTATCTAGCTTATCTAGCCTTTGATTTTATCAGTCAAAGTTCATTAGATTCATTTAGTCTGATAAACCAGAAAGTTCAAGATTGTAGGTACATAATATGTAGAGTATATGTACGCTTTGTGTTGTACAGATTTAGTTTGCCTTTCAGTTTAGCCTTGACGATGCTGCCGCTACAGTATGCGATAAGCATCATTCTTCCAGCATAAATAGAAGTTGTTGAAGTACTAGCTGCATTTTATCATTGCATCTGAATGCCGTTTCCTTGTGAATCATTTTTGCAATCTTTAAATGGATTCTTAGCCTTGGTACTAATCTTCATACACACACCAGAATTTTCTGTATTTTTTTTACTATTCTGGGACATTGTAAATCTCCATGTAGTCTTTGAGAAGACAACATACTAACCCCTGACCCCTGTCTTACTGTGTTCTTCCTGCTACATTATTCTTCTCCACACTGCTCTCCCTGGGCTCTTTGTTAGCAGCCAATGTGGGGTGAAGAGGACTGACCTTCTTAGGCCATATACTAGCCCACGGGAGCACTATGTGGGCAGAGACCCTCCAACAACGCCATATCAGTTCCACAGTCACCCTCTCTGTGTTCAAGTCTGAATGCCCTCTCTCACCTCTTTGTTTCCCCATCTCTCCCTCTCTCACTGCACCCCTCCCGCCCTGCTTTCTCTGCTCCAGCATGACTTATTGATTTCTGCAGAGGTGGAGTGCAGTGCAGCCACCTCTCTCTCTCCCTCCCTCTCTCTTCTCTCCTCTCACGCTGATGCATACTGTAAGTCCCTTTCTCGATCCTGCTCCACCGCCTCTCGCTGCTCTGCCATCTCTGAACCTCGCGGTCTCAAAGTTTCCATTTCTTTGTGCCCTCCTCTCCTCCCTGACATAACTCTACCTGCATCGCCTTCTTCTCTCTGGAAGGTAAAAACTCCAGGCGGACAACCACCCCACCCCACCCCATCCACCCCTTCACTGTTTGAACAACTTGGCCTGGCCTGTGGTTCTCAGCCTTCTTGAGCCTCGCACATGCATGCGTGCACAAGGGGGATCTTACAAACGTGAGCTAATAGACCCAGTATTTTTGCTGCATGAAACACAATTGGCAAAATAAAATATAAATAAAACTGTGTTGTAATAAGGATACAACTAGATTAAAATCCACATGCCAACCACAAGGTAGGTTAACAAAAGATGAGCGACGCAAGGAGTCAACATAAGAAAGTAATGTGTACCAAAGTAGGGTTTTCGGAAGCAATTCCAATACTGCGTAAAATAAAGTTTAATGCAGTGTTGTGTAAAAGTTTGAGCAACCAATTTTAAGCAATTCCTTCGATATCATGGTATACATTTATTATTTTTTTTAATAATATACATACAAATCTTCTGCAAATTGCCAATTTTCTTCCATAAGTGCGAGAAGTTGCATTTGTTGTAAACAAAGTATTTCCCACCTGCCTATCATTCACTAATGGCCTGTCCGGCATGTTGTCCCGTAATACGCCATGACCGCCGTAATCACAGAGACGCGGCTGACAGGTGAGGCCGCACCTGGCCTGCAGAAGCTCATTAGCGAGACTTAACAACACGTCGAGTCACGTAATGAGAAACCTCTCCACTGTCTGTCCCAGCTTTTTCGCTGTTTGGTTGCGGCGATAGCTAAGGGGGATCTGTGCGTACTTTGGTTATGGGTTTGACAGCTCGAAGGGAAGGAGTCTCTTGCGTGAGTTAGACATTAGAATAGAGGGTGAGAAGGGGATATACAACAATTAAGTCAGGGCTTGAAAGTTTTGAAAGTTTAGAAAATGACTTGTCTAATGAGCGTGTGTGTGTGTGTGTGTGTACACAGTATTTCTCATTCTGAGTTGTTATTTGGTTCCTGAATGTGGCTGGTGCAGCATCAACTATGTTAAAGCATGCTGATAAATGTGAAGAAAGTGTGTACTTCTTAATGAGAGCAAGGCGGCCGTGTTTCTAACTTTAGCCTCCTAGTTAGAGATCGTACAAAAAATGTAACTTGTGCGAAATGGCTATGCCTGCCAAGTGTGAGTTTTTCTCCACTCACATGGCACGGTCTGGCCTCAACTATCGCATGTGCTCTGCAGGCACTGTAGCCTTGTGATACCATTGTGATACCATTGTGATCCTGCGAGTATAAGTATGGAACCCTTCATCTGAAAAGCTTTTGTTGACAGTGAGGTCCACTGATTGCTATTCCCAGTTTCCCAACATTACAAGCTATTTATAATGACTTCGCTTCAGAAGGTTAGTGCGGCAATCTCAGCTGTTTTATCATAAATGCAGTTTAATATTTAATTGAAAGAAGAACAAACAGCCACATTGAAGGCTTTTCTCCATAAAGAAGATAGTTGCTGTGTTGCAGACTGGTCATAAGAAGAGTTTGAATATCAGTTAGCGCCATTAGTGATGGGGCTGAAAGAGAATCTCTTTGTTATGGTCATGTTACAGAATTAATAAACAGTGTAATATTTCTAACTTAGATTTGTATTGAAATTCTTAGTCTTTAGTGTTGGTAACATTATTACAGAAAGGTAATCAACAGTACATTTTATATTCTATATTCATTGAATAAGGACTTTGTTGCAAACAATAGTTTGAGCCTCCGTGGCATCTTAGAAGGCATCAGGGCCCGCATTTGCTGAAACATTGGTGCTGGTTTCCATTTCTACTTTTAAAATAAGTTTACAATTCTTACCATTTCAGTTCTCCCCACTGCATGAAAACATTTGATGCATATTCTAATTGAATGTGCAGGTGATCTAATCTTAACACTTATTCTGATAGCCGTTTGTTGAGAATTACTTATCCACTGCTGTTATTTTTTTTTTTTACCATTATTGGAGATCTAGCACAGACGGCGAAATTGCTCTTAAAAGGGAACCCAGAACGCTGTTGTTGTCCAAAGAAGCTGCATACCTGTGTCTGTTGCTTTGGTCTGCATAATCAATCAGTTAGATGAGCTCAACGATCATATACATTTCTGAAATGTCGTAATGAAGGAAACAGGAAGCCAATGCACGCACAATGCCTTTTCTATACTCGACTGAGACTTCATTAAGTTTACAGTTATTTATATAAGTAGGAAAATAAGGCCTCTCTGGGAACCATCACCTTATCGTGGTGGAGAGGTTTGTGAGTCCCTGTGAACCTGAGAGCTGTGTTGTCTGGA
>JAODUG010037307.1:0-17742 GCA_027564795.1 Aphredoderus sayanus
GAGAGAGAGAGAGAGAGAGAGAGAGAGAGAGAGAGAGAGAGAGAGAGAGAGCGAGAGAGAGAGAGAGAGAGAGAGAGTGAAAGAGAGAGCGTGCATAATGCCTCCAGATATCTGTGTGGTGCCATATGTACTATAACTATTTAATCTATTTGCAACTGCTTACATACTGATAATGTTTACCGTAATCCTCCTATGCTAATGATTTGACGTATTATTCACAACAGTATTAATCCTTAATGGCTTTAATTAAAATGTCACAGTGACCAAAGGCATTACTAGAAGATTTACATACATCCAGTTGCAACCTTATATAAAGGGAATTACAACAAACTAGCGGTTTAGTCCCCAGATTACATTTTTTGCACAAGGGAGCTCAGGACACAGGTCTCTTGTTAGACACATTGGACGATAGAGGGTTCAAACCTGAGACCTTTTACTAATTAAATGCCCTCTTTTGCTGTGGGGCCCACAATGCCACCTATGCGCAATTATAGCCCTCATTATACATTCAGAGATAACATTAACCAATCAAAATCAATCTTGTTTGGCCATGACTGGTGTGAACCACAGTTGAACTTATTCTTTGCAGATAAAAAAAATCTTTCACTAGAAAATGTATCACAATATTAATCACAAAATTATCCTTAATGTATTTTCCTGTAGTAAAGTTAATAATATAAATTAGCTACATAGAAACCAAACCGAATTTGCGAAGAGAAGAATAGAAGTCAAACATATTAATTCAAATAGAATTTCAATGTGTTTTTACACGGGTGAGAGGGACTGCTAAACACATTATACAGTCAATGATATGGGTGCAGTATCTGCGCACTGAGTCATTGTGAATTCCCAGGCGCGGTCAGCAGAGAGCACGCAGATATCCTCAAGGTGTTGATCTGTGTGGTTCAGCAGGGTGTGATGCTTGATGTATCAACGCACTGAAGAGTGCTGCAAATGTACAATCCTTTAAAGTAGCCTTTGAAGTGTGAGATACAGTTGAAAAGTGTGACGCCTTACATCTAGGGGCTGTAGACTCCCCCCAAGAAACCAAGACACCAGAAAGAGTTTTATGAGGGCCAAAGGAATGAGGAAATATTGCAATTGTTGTAAAAACAGCTACACATGCTTTTATACCGTAACCACATTTGAATAACTCAGAACAAGGTATGCTAAAGAGATGTTTCATCTCAATGTAGTCTATAGTTGATGCTATATGTTTGTGGGGTTACATACCCTGCATGTCCAATCAACTGTACATTTACTTTGTTGCTGCAACTCTGTTGTTTTCTGTTTGTTTGACCATGAATTAGTTCCTCCCTGAAGCCTGCAAGCAGTGCTCCAATCGGTGCAAAATGGGTGGAGTCCTAATCTTCCTCATTCAAGAATATGAATCTGGCATATAGTAGTATACCTTATAAAGATATGGGTCTTGACTAGAGGCCTATGAGACTAAAGGCCTGTGTAGACAAACAATTATACTGAGTTTCAAAGTAGTGTCAGCTTAACTATGGGTATTCATTTCTAGAAGAAGTATTTCATTGGGATTTACTCCAAACATCCATTGAAGCCTTCCAAATGTTTTGCATATCTTGCAGCAATGGTATAAGTGAGTGACACAAATTTTAATAAATCTTTTCTTTGTCCTCATATATATCAGATACAGATCGTACACCTGACCCTGAGTATTTTCATGTTCAATACACTTTTTGATTTTTTATAGGTTTGGTATTGGATTAATGTATGTACAGTATGTAATTATTTTGAAAAGCAATTAGTTAGCAAAAGAAAATGTGTTAAAATGTGTTATTTTGTCCTCATATTTCTTGGCAAAATTTTCTACAGATACAAAGAAAAACCTTGCCAACAGTCAACTTTGGCTCACTGGAATATATAATCTGGTTTTACATCCTCTGGGAATTAAAGCTGAAACAACACAGAAGACACAAGGCAGTTGTTTGATTGGAGTGTTTTTGTTTTGTTTTGCTGGAGACAAATTAGCCATGCTTCAGACCCAAGGTTCTGCACAGCAACGTTCATCCACAAAACTATTTGAAAAGACACGCTTAAACTCCCGCCCTTTTAACAATGCTTTATGACTTTGTTAATGCCCCCGAAGATTTAGATACACCTGTAGTGACCTACCCCCTCCTTAAGAGGAGGGGGTAGGAGGATCCAGACCACTTCACACTGGGTCAAACGTTATTTATTCATAAAGGTTGATGAAGGATTGAATCCTTTATTGTGCATTATGATGTTTTATCAGAGGATCTCACGTGAATATGTTGTACAGTTTTCTATGTTCTTTAGCTATAGGGTATAATCATTATTATGCAACATTTACTCATGTATAAATCCACTTACTGTATTATGCATGCCATGTTTAACCTCTTTTGAGTGCTTAAATAAATATATGATTTTATAATAAGCAGTGGTTATTATTGTTTATGTGTAACAGAAACTTGAGTATCTATCATCGTAAATAATTAATAAATGTAGATTTATGACTGACTTTGATAACGAGCAGAATTTGGAAATATTAATTTATTAATAATCATAAAGGTGACTAACGGCCAGTAGGGGTTCACTGGAACCTATACAAACGTAGTGGTGCCCCGAATTATTCATAATAAAATATAAAATATTAATTATGAAAATTATGACATTTTAATATTTTTCCCAAATCTAATAAAACCCAAAATTAAGTGTAGATTCACTACACACCAGACCCTTAATTGTGAGACTACTAAAAGGCAGGTCTAGCTAACAGGGACACCAAATCAGAACTCATTCAACAGTAAACAAAGTTATTTTCATCAGTATCTTAACATGTGAAAGTTACTCTATCTTCAAGAGCATGAAACACACCATGTAGATTTTACTGAAAGTTCAATGGGTTTGGTCAATACTGACCTGAAACTGAGAGTGAAAGAGATCGAGTGATAGAGAGAGACAGACAGACACTACGGTAGATGAAAAGAAAAAGTCAGAGAAAAAAGAACGAAGATTGCAGGGGGGACAAGAGAAATAGCACATTAGCACATATGGATTATCTGCCTGCTATTCCCAGGCCCCTGCTGCAGCTCCACAGATGTGCCGTTCTGACCGGCTAGCTGGCCAGTACCGGTCATGTCTTAATTAATGAGCTGACATCTGATCAATATGTGAGGAACAATAAAGGGGGAGATGTGAAAGGTGGGATGGCTTGCATGGCTCAAGGATTTTTGTTTTCCGTTGCAATAACATTAGAGATCGATAGCATGCCAGCCTTGCAATACACTGGCATGACTTTGCAGTTAATTGGCAAATTAAAACCCCCTCTACTCTCTTATATGCTACAGTATATGCTACGTACAGTAAGAACTTATACATTTGTTGACTATAGGCTGCTTTGATTAGCGGCGTTACATTTTGTTGCATTTTGAATACTTTTAGAAATGTCTTAAATGAAATAAATACAATCATTCATTTATTTCATAAAATATATATATTCAGAAAATATATACTGCAAATATTGATGTTTTGTATGTTAGACTGGTTTATTTGGGACACCACAGAAGTCAATGGAAATTTGTTTTTGGTTTTGTCAGTTTTCAGCCATCAAATATGAATGAGTGATTACTCCACAACAATAATCAATGTGTGGCCTGATATTGATGTAATGAAAAATAGAACTTTAAGCCCAATTCCTGCTACTTCATCTAGGAATATATTTCAGTATTTGTGCAGCATACCTGGATTTGTCCAGGGCCAGATCTCTGACATCACATTCATGAACATATCCCCAGGTACCCTGACACAGCGAATCCAGTTGAGTGTGACTGAGAGTTTATCAGTGTTTGCAGAGTATTCCAGAAAGTCTCAGTCAGGATGGCCATTCTGTGATAAGGCGTTCACATTTAGTTGTAGCCAGAAGGCTGCTGAAGCTGGTAGAAAGCCTAATCAGTCTTTGCCCACCCCGCCTCACTCACTCCCTTTCAAGTGACTTACTGATCCACCTCTGGACAAAAATCGTATGTTTATTTTCTTTTCTTTCTCACTGCAAACCTTTGGTGGAAAATTGAATTTGATGCCCAAGGGTAGGATGGAAAATTGGGCAAAATAGCCTATTTTCCCCCTGTACCACCTTTTGCTTCTCTTTCTAATGAATGGCAAAATAAGATATCTGTGGGAGATGGTGTGCTGTGCTGGGTACTAGGCCTTGCAAATTTTAGAACCCATCAATTCATGTTTACAGCGCCAGTGTAAATATTGGAAGAATATCTTCTGACGGAGGAACATGTATATCTCTCGGAAAGGCGTGAAGTGGGAATATCACGTGCCAACACGCTAAAGACTGTTCTGGCTTGTGGATGTATTCTGCTGGTGATTACAACTGACTTACACAGCTTTTGTAACAAACAGTGAAATCTGTTGGGGAAAAAAAGTCTAGGAATGTATAATTCAAATGTGAAACCTGTATCTTGCTTGGAACATAAAATGTGATGGATAGAAACACCAGTTTATAACAGGGCAAAGCTAAAATTGGAACATCAGTCTGGCAGTTAGGAACCTATTTTGCATCGTTGATGTGTCCCCAATGGTTATCATTTAATCAACTGCAAATGTTGTTAATTACCAGATTAGTCTCCTACCAATTAGCCAATGTGCTAATAGTTCTAATCCGCTACTGAAGCCGACTGAATTCTAATTTGGGACTAACTGTTTCAATTCACCTAGGGACTATCCGATGGGCTATTACCAAGCTAGTTATCCTCACATAAACCAACTGCGTCGACCAACACAGGCCCCATTTGGACCAGCTGCGGTGGTTTTATGACCGGCGCGTGGTCCATTTGCATGCGTCATGAACTAACAATGTTTCCATTCCATAAAACCACAGAGCTCTTTTGATGTGTGGGATATTACAGTATACACCGCAAAGCTCAGAGCTTTGAGAAATAACCAAATGACCATGATTTACAGAAATATTGTGAGATGAATAATAGACAAAAGTGTGAGAATACAGTCAACAATATACTGTAATTAAGTTATTAAACTGAATTCAGGATTTCTTTTTTTTTTTTTTTACAGAAATGCCACTGTACATAAACAAACAAATGAAACATAAATAATAATTGACTGTAACTACATACAAAACAAATGAAGCTAGTGATCAATAATCTTACTATAATTGAACTGACTCAGAACCCATCAGATCATGAAGCTACCAATCCTATACTAACCTTTATCCTTCGATTATACTCGCTTTCACCTCCCCTCAAGAGTCACTCTCACCTACCTGCCCTGCACCTTGATGTCGGAGATGGCGTAGAAGTATCGGGACAGGTTGTTCTCGTCCACCATGGTGGCTCCGGTGGCTGGCTTCAGCAGCTTAATCCTCAGGTCGGTGATGGTGAAGAAGTCCCTCAGGTTCTTGGTGGTGTCCAGCTGCCCGTACAGGGAGGCCATGTTGTGCAGACGAGGCCCGGCGAACAGGGCAAAGCGGTCCTTGATCTCGAAGCGCACCGTCTTGTCGTTCTTCCACACGTAGCCCCTGGAATAGTCCTCGGTGCAGATGATGTCCAGCATGTTGCGCTGGGTGAGCTCGTTCACCGTCTTGGGTTCCATGGTGAAGGCATCCAGGCAGTCGGTGGCGTAGAACTGGTATGGGGTCCAGGTGCGCCCGTAGTCCAGTGACTTCTCCAGGACCATCTGTTCTGGGCGGCCCGACTCAAACGTCAGGACGATGTCGTCGGTCAGCTCGATGGTCTTGTTCCAGGAGAGTGTGATGTTCACCTGCAGGGGCTTGGGGTACTTCTTCCACGAGGTAGACTGCCAAAATGTCGTGGGGTTGCGGCCCTCAAAATCAAACATCAGCTCGGGAGGATGGGCGAGCTCCTCAGTGCTGGCGTCACATTCATTGTTGCACATGTACGGATTCTCCTGCAGAGAGACAAAGAACACACCGGCACACATACGTTCACTATACAGCACCTTAACAATAGCTACAGTGCAGTACATCATATGATGACGTGCAATGCTTATGAGCATATAATGATTTTATTTGTACGTATTCATTTATAATTCAGTATTGAGGGGAGATTTTGCAAAGGGATTAATGCTGCTGCGCTACAAAACAGTGATGAGAGATGGTGTACGCGTGACAGGTCTCAACCCATGGTTCTAGGTTGACTATTGTTTGAATGTATCTTAGAAGGTCAGTCCAAATCTGTCAAATTGTGCTTCTGAGAAGCCTCGTGTAGGTTTCCGTTCTGCTACTACATACTAGATAGGATTGCAATCACATTCAGGCCAACGCACATCTCATAATCGACACAAGGAGCGTACACAAGCAGCTGCAGAAGACACTGACTCCCCTCATCAACATTACACTGTGGACCCCATATTCTCTTTCACCACCACTCCTGTCTACACTGCCACCCAAATTGCCAGTGTAATTGATATTCCTGTGCGGTATGCCAGTGGAGATGGGAGTGGAATCCCGATGAGTGGGTCTTATGAAACACGCAAAGGGACATGCATTTTTCATGGGCTAGAGCCTGCCCTGTATCGCCGGATTTCTGGATGTGTATTTGTGCATTTAAGTGTCTGTGTGTGTGTGTGTGAGACACAGGGGTATTGAGATGCACTACGACTGACATTCGTCTCACCTCTGCTCCAGGGAACAAGGACACTAAGCCATGATGCAAAGCAGATCAACACTATAATGCTGCTCTCTTTAATCAGCAATCTCCCAGCACTCTACAACATCAAATTACCTAAAGATGGAAACAACTCTGTAATCCTTCTATGTTTACAATGGGGTCCATACTGCAATGGTGCATTTTCTCCTGTTGAGATAATTCCTTAGGAGGACAGATACGCCTACGCCATTACTCAAAATGTAAAGGAAAAGATTTGTTTTGCTTTCTGGAGAAAATAAGAAAGTATCCTTGCGACAAATTCTTACTTGGTGGTTTATCTTGTTCACAGAGTTTGCAGCTTCTCATCGAACCCCGTACTACATCTCCGTTTGTCAAGAAGAGATATCGGGCTGGTTCATTTCATTCCTGTGGCACCACACAGAGTGTGTTCCACCAGCGAGCTGTTCTTCAACCGGTGGAGATATAACTATGTGATAAGCTGGAACATGAGATTGTCTGAGATTGGGGGTCACTGAGCCTTGTTGACACCAAGAACTGCTGCATGGCCGTGATCCAATTAGAAGGCCAGCAAATAGATGCTGTGCTTGACCAGAGAGAGTGACACACACAAACTGAGAGAGAGAAAGAGAGAGAGAGAAAGAGTACGTACCAGAAACCATACAAGTGTATGGTTTCTGGTTTATTTTCATTTGTTGATGTAATCGCAATTCCAAGCCACAAGAGGAATATATAATATTTGTTAACATATACATTGACATTTTTTTCTCCTCTTAAAATATTTTCTCACTAGCCAATATCAGATATACCAGATACAGCATCTTGCAGTAGAATAAGGCTGTTTATTCGGGTAGACTCAAGTGATGATGGAGTTATTTGGTGTCAAGGATTTTACCTATTGTACAGTATATTTGACGTTAAGATACCTAGACAATACTTGACAGTTGGAGAAAATAATTTTTGGTTTTGGCCTTTTCGTAGGTTATGTTGACAAAAGAAGTATGTGTGCAAGTGACACACACACACACACACACACACACACACACACACACACGAGAACAAGACGGACTAAAGATGAGAATAACAGAGTGAGACAAGCAGACAGAGAAGTCTGAGAAAGAGGGAGATGTGTGCGTGTGTGTGTTAGGTGTAATAGTCAGGATGCTGCCTGCCTTGGTTGGGCCTCGGGGACAGTAAATTGTGGTAGTGTCGACCATTTACCCCTGATGTGTGTTGAGCCTCATTATATTCCCTGCCTGTTCTTCAACAACCTTGGAGGTCTTCTCAGAGCTCAAAGTATGACATTACACAAAGAGAGTGAGCAAGCAAGACACAGAAAGAGATATAGAGAGATAGAGTGAGAGAGGGAGGGAGAGAGGGAGAGAGAGAGAGATATATAGAGAGAGAGAGTGAGAGAGGGAGGGAGAGAGAGAGAGAGAGAGAAAATGATTGCGCTCTCAGTTGCTATTTGAGAGCATGAAGTTTCACTTATATTTGTTACATTTGATGTCACGGTTAGATACAGGCACAGCGGGGGGTACGTATATTGGGAAAAGACACAAGGCAGCCTCTCACGGGGTCCACAGCCTTATTCACAGATGCTACGACAAACTGAAATTGCTGCAGCCGTGGCTAATGAGAAAAACAATTTCCCGGATGAACAGTGGAGAAAAGTGTAAATAGACGCCGTAAAGAGATATTTGCCCTGGCGAGCAAGTGAGCGAGGAGGAGGCGAGGGCAGGGGCATTGTAAAAGCAGTACATACATTTACTCCCACATGCTGGTTCTCCCAGCTATGCTCGCCCCAAAACCTGGACTTCTGGGAAGTGATCGTCGTGACAGAGGAGAACTACTGTAGTAGTCACAACCTAGGGCGGACAAAGCACTCATAAAACCTCTTTCATCATCAATAATAGTCAATAACTTGAAGGCACTTTTCCAGTCGCATATTATGCAACATGTATCCGTATCGATTCCCTCCCAGGGAGCCCCACAATGCGGGAGCGGCTTTGCACCGGGCCCAGGGCTGTGGGGGCTGTGGGGGGAGTAGAGGCTTAGACAAAGGTCAGGACCCTCCATTGGATTCCTGCGGTGGTTATTTAACAACAAAGCACAGCCTTATGAAGATCGATTCGCCTCCTCGGCCATTTAAGAACCAGAGCTTTGGCACAGCGCCCCGGGGCAGGTATTGAAAAACAATAAGCTGTCCCAGTTTGATCGTTTACCTGTGATCATGGCCATGGAACAGACGGGGGGGAAAAAGACAAGTGGATGAACTGACAGCAGTTTGATTGTTTGTTTGTTTATTTGTCTGTTAAAAAAATGCAATAAAAGTATAATGTTTAATGATTATCACTAAAAATGACATATTTTTACATTAACGTAACTGCAACATAATTAATTTTATTACTTTTTGTTATATATATCAGTACACTTTAAAAAAAAATATATATATATATATATATATATATATATATACACTCTATGGTCACTGGGAATGGTACACCTGTCACCAAATGAAGTGGCCAGTGGAGGAAAGGAACCTCAGGTGGTCTTTTACTGCTGAAGCACATCCACTTCAAGGTTCGACGTGTTGTGCGTTCCAAGAAGCACTTGTTGTAATGCAGGGTTATTTGAGGTACGGCCGCCTTCCTGTTAGCTTGAACCAGGCTGGCCGTTCTCCTCTACCCTCTATCATTAACAAGCCCTTTTTCCCAACACAACTGCCGCTGGATGTTTTTCACACCATTCTCCATAAACTGGAGAACTGCATCTGAGTGAAAATCCCAGGAGATCAGCAGTTTCAGAGATACTCAAACCTCCCCCAACCATCATTCCACAATCAATGATGCCTGGGTCACATTTCTTCCCCCACTCTGATGTTGGCTCTGAACAACAGCTGAACCTCTTGACCATAGCTGCCTACGTTTATACGTTGAGTTGCTGCCACCTGATTGCCCGATTAGATATTGCATTTACACTATAGGTGTACAGCAGGCATACCTAATAAAGTGAATAAAATGGCATGCATGTCTTTTCCTTTTTGCATTTTACACGTTCTTTTATAACTTACAGATATAATCTTGCTATTAAATTATACAGAGAGCAGGGGGCTGAGGGCTGAGGGCTGGGGCTTGCCTTGTCTAGTCCCTTACAGGACGGCTCTATTGTCGCCATAGCCGCTGTGTAATTGAGCCCAGCTGTTTTCTATCAATGCTATCTGATCCTTCCCAGGGCAGTGGATTAGAGTAGGAGGCCTAAGGAGCAGGCCTGTGGCCGCTGGCAGCTAATGATGTCTTGATCTCCACAGCCTGCCAGGTCAATCCAATATCAGGGTATCACGGTAGGAGCAAGTGAACACGGAAGTGACAGGGACAGGGAAAGAGAGAGAGAGAGAGAAAGAGAGAGCGAGCAAGTTAATCTAATGCTAATACTGGTCCAAATGTCATTCACTACAATAAGACAACTGGGACAGTCATCTGTACCAATTTCCACAAAGGCTAAACGGATATTTAGATGTAATTTCACGGTTGCGTTGGATAGTTTAAAAGGATTTAATCGTAAAAATCAATGAACCTTGGCAGGCTTAACAATGCAATGCGATAAACACAAAGCAGTAAAGAATAAATTGTTAGGAATGTTGGCACACAGTATACCCACTATAGTATGCGCTGCCAATCCAAATCCTCTAAATGGCGCACACGTGCACACACACACACGCACGCACGCACACACACACACACACACACAAATCACACGCGTATAGTGTATAGTGTATAAGTGACTTTGTAACAATGTCCATTGAAAATTGCTTACTCTCTCACACATACTCAAACACACACACAAAAACATACACACACACGCGCACACACACACCAGGGTGTGAAATAAACAGATGTTAAAGTGAGTGACATATGGCCTTTGAGACTGACAAGCATAGCCTCCAGATGATGTGTCTTTTGACACCAAATGTGGCCGGAGAGATAAATTCAGTGGCCAACGACAGGCCCAGTTGATGGATGGGCACAGGCAATCCAACCAATCAGTTTGCCTGACAGATTTCTGGACTTGAAGTTCCAACCAGAAATTGAACTCGATGCGCACAATTTCATTCCACTCTGGTCATGTCAACCCAAACATCTGTTTGTTGTATAACAGGGAGCAAATGGGAAATTAATTAGTCAATTAATGTTTATTCTACACTTTATATAGTGTGTTTAAAGCCAGACAGTGGTGGAACGCACTTTCTACATAAATGTGCAGGTTTAAATATAATGAAAAACTGTACAAATGTGGACATATATGTTTGTGAAACTGCGTGTGGTATGCAAATTAATCTCACTGTTATTATAATTATTAAATGATTAATTTTGTATCTGTCAATATCACACCTGCACAAACCCTTTCTAAATGTAGGCCTACACCCATAAGCCACAGTATTTCCTAGTCTGAACCAGATACTTTAATGTGCAAAAAGGTTGTGCAGTGCAGCAACTGCAGTGCTTATATATATATATATACACACACACACACACACACACACAAACACACACACACACACACACACACACAGTATATTTGTCTGGGACCATTTGTTTATTATTGCTCTTAAATGCTGCTAGTTTAGCTGTTGCTAGCTGAAGCTAGCAGGTGGCTGGGATGTGTGACCATTATTAGAATTCATGGCAGAGCTCTACTGATGCAGAGGTGGCCTCTAGGAATCTGAAGCTTGTGTCATCTTTGATTAATCTGGTACATTCATCATTCTCTCTCTCTCTCTCTCTCTCTCTCTATCCACACTATTCCCTCATGCACATTTGCAACACATTAAAAACTCTAAGAGCTGCCTTTTCTTCATCTAAGAAAGGTTTCAATACAATGTTCACATTTATTTTCCACAGTAGTTCCTAAATACCTCTCCTAAAGATTTTATGTGGCTTTGTCATCAGGCATGGTCATTTAACCCTTCTGTTGTCCTTGAATCAAAATGGCCCGCAAAAGGCAGCCTTGTGGTCCTCTTCTCTAACCTAACCCTAACTCTAGGACAACAGGAGGTTAGGTTAAGTTAAAATTAGATTAATAATGAATAAGTATTTTATTATTATTATTTAGTATTAACCCTGCTGTCGCCCTAGGGTTAGGGTTAGGGTTAGGTTAGGAGGGTTAACCCTCCTGTTGTCCTAGATTGGACCACAAGGCTGTCTTTTGCGGGTCATTTTATCCCCAGGGTGACAAGAAGGTTAAGGTGGGCCTGTGTCCACCAAATGCGTTTTTAGCACTGAGAGCACCCTCAACCTCATTTTCAGAGAGCTTCCCTCAAGCTATTATTGTTGCTAGGTTACAAAAAAATGTTTCCATCACTTACACATTACTTTGTTATAAACATCAACAGTAGTAGATAATGGCTATAATATGGTGATTATAACGTTAGTTAACTTTAAAGGTTAGCTAAAACCATGAACATATATTGTGTCCTGTCATTGTTGTCTGTGTTGATATCATATGTCCTGCCCCCTCCTCCTTTAATTGGCCAACAAGAAAGAAGTGACATTGCCAAGTTCAGCGCTATTCCAAAATGTGAACTGTTTTCAACTGAAAGTGCTATGAGTGCATCGCAAAAAATGTGTGAATGCTGTAAAGCTGGTTTGTATAAAGAAGGTTTGTATTGAAAATATGTGCTCTCAACGTCAAAAACTCATTTGGTGGACAAACACAGGCCCAAATGCTGAATTTCCTGGGCCATACATGATTTATTTTTACAAATACTTTTACTTTATGTATAAGCTATTTTCACCTGGAGGTTGTTATACTCTATATAATGTATATTTTTTTGTACAGTAGGAAGCCAACATATTGCCAACCCTTCTGGGTTAGCTTCAGTTCCCATCAGGCTACAAATAGTGCTAGCAAACAATCTTTCTAAAAATCTCAGATCTCAATTCATATTGTAGGTATATGACATACTGTTAGTATGGAGAGTCTAGCGGTGTGGGTCTTATTCTCAAAGTTAGAAGGCTATGGGTTCAAGCCCCTGAGTTGAGTTGCCCAAGATGCCTGACCTCTATATGCACCTTGTGATTGCAAGCATTACGTCACGCTAGGTAAAAGCATCTGCTAAATTAAATATAAATGTGCTTCATTATTTGGAAATTGTTGCAACTGCTTTTAGTAACCATATAGTCCAGTTTATTTTTTGCCTGTGATCCCTTAAGGGTCACTTCATGAACGTTCTTGTCCTAAGGTCTTTGTAACGTATTATCTTGATACAAAGCCGTTGTGGCTGTGAAAGTACAACCCCCCTACCCCCCACCCCAGACTTCAGGTGTTGCTGGATTAATCAACCCGTCATCCTGCTCGGCCTTCCACCTCCTAACCTGAGACATGACACCTGCAGACCTGCCACTGTTCTTCTACCCCTCTATCACACCTCTGTATGCCCTTTCTCATTCACATGGAGACCATGGAGGAAGCAATCCTGATGACATTTTGTGAGGTCACTGTTCCATCTTAAGGTGATAACTATTTAAAGGTGATTGATTAAAGAAGTACTATATATTTATCTCATTGTGGCCTATGTGACCCTACTGGTTCAGATGCCCGACTCTGGAATCTGTCTCCTTGTGTTTGGATGCATATCTCTGATTGTCAAACTTACTTAGTATACCTTAATCAAACATTATTTTTGTCAAAAAAATGACTTGACAAAAAATCTACAAATATAAATGTGTCCTTCTAAGACATAGTAGCATCCTTAATGGCAATTCACTTGCTAGCAGGTCACTATGTTAGTTTGCCTCCAAGTCATATGCACACCATTTAAACGTTTGGCTGTTAGCCAAACATTTGGTAAATCATAAAAGGTAAATGGACTGCATTTATATACAGTAGCACTTATCTGTCCTTCAGGACATTCAAAGCGCTGTACAGGATTGCTTCACATTCACAAATTCACACACCGATGGTGCACTTTATACAGTATGCAGTCGGCAACCTTCTCTTGTTTCATGTGACCTTTATGTTTCCATTTGAGTTGGCAAAAGTTTGTCAGTAGCCACACGGGAAACAGGAATATAACATTGTGGCAAACATTTTATAGTGACTGATAGAATAGTTGTAAGTTCAGAAACTAACAGCTAATAGCCTTGGTAGGATCTTTGATGATTATAATGGTGACTAACAGAAGACTTTGTGGTAAGTTTATAAACAGAAACTGGACGATCAGTTGCTTTAAAAAAAGGAGAGCCTTCAAGAGTGTATGGTGAATAGAGAGACCTATAGCATTGATCCTTCCGGTGCTCAGTATAAGCCCTGATGGAAGACAGCTGCGATGAGCAACGGTGAGATATTGAGAGAGTCAGAGCTTTGGCAGAAACTCAATATAGCTTTAATGACCTGCAGTCAGGGCCAGGGTTTATGTTCTACTGACCTTCTAATAAATGAAGGACAGCAGGGCAGCACATCTAACCCGCGGAGGCTCATTGTATCATATCTGGACCGTTGTAGATGTGTCTGATAGCAGCAAATGGATGTAAGCATCAATTGAAAGGAATATAACGGCATGTGAAAGATAAAAGGTGAGCAGCCCATTAGCTTGTTAGTGTTGTCTGTGAACCAACAAACAGCATATAAACAGTAAAAACCATTATGTGTAAATTGGCAAGACGTAAGGTAATCTTATATCAGAGATGGCTTTAGCGAGAACTGTAAATTTCGATCGGCGGAGACGGCACATCAAGACAAAAAAACAAAACTTCCCCGGGCGCTCGTGTTTTTCGATTTGCCACATGCCAAGCGGTCCGCCCTTTGGAATGAAGCTCTCGCCAAAGCAGTCCCTTTGAGGACTCTATAGCACAGCCGGTCTGGCCTTTTCAAGAGCACGGCTTGGCAAATGAACAGTGCCGTGTGTTCCAGAGACGCAGATTCGATTGGGATTCGCACAACGTCGGCATACGCAGGGGGAAAATGCACTCCACATTAATTAACACCTGGCCTCATTATCTGTCCCATGTGGCAATGTCCCACCAGGGGAAATTTAACAGCACTTCCTTGTCACGGGAGAAGGTAGGGGGTGGACCTTGTGTATGTGTGTGTGAGTGTGGTCGTGTGTGTTTGTGTATGTGTGTACTAAAATCTAAAAAACTCACTTGACAGTTGACAGTTATATCATTTAACATTTAACATGAATTCTCTATCACTCGCTCTCTCTATCTATTTTGTGGTGCTCTTTATCACAGAGTATGTTAAGTGCTTCCTGTTTTGGCACATACAATAGGCCTCGATAATACACTGGAGTGGACTGTATCGATGTCAATTTTCGAGTATTTGTACTTTACTTTTTGGAAACATGAAGTCCTTTTGACTTCACTACATTTCTATGGGGTTCTGGTTACTTTGAGGTATAGCTTTTAAGTCATTAATTTTCTTTTCTTTTCAGCTATATGCTGTTTGTCACAGGAGAAAAAGACAGTGAACTACTCCTACGAGTTCAGTCTGTGAACAGGATATCGGTCGTAAGTGACTCATTACATTTTGGGAAACAGGAAATGTCACTGCCACTACTACAGTTCTATTACTACTACTATTGCAGCAATACCGGGAAACCGGAAATGTATCTGAATGACTTGGCAAATTTGTTTTTTTTACTGATGCTTCTATGAGTGAATATATTTTAATCAAATCTACTATTAACAAAGTCACTGTATGACAAAGATTTTTAAGTACTCCAGTACTTTAAAGTTGTATTTTACAATTTTCAAATGTATTGGAGTAATATTTGACCAGGAGTATCTATACTTTGATGTTAGTTGTGTGCTATGTCCAACTCTGATATAGTGTGTATAGAACATATTTAGTATAGGATTTTGTATAATTAACTATGACGCTTTGATTGAGCAAATCTCTGAGGTCACAGCTGTGCCCCAATGGCATATAATCAAATACTTCTAGAAATGTATTATTCCTTGTACATAATAATATTTGTATTGTTGTATTTTTATTTTGAAATCAAGCAATTTTCGACAACAACTGTGCAGTGTCAAGGACTGCTACATTCTATTGGTCTTAAAAATGAAAAGCCAGATGGGAACCAATAGGGCCATCTATGTCCTCAGAGACAGCTTAACCCTTGTGATGTTCTTCAGATTAAAATGACCCAAATCACTAGCTCTTTGTGGCAGATAGAAGGTACTAAACCTAATTATACAGCTTACACAGACATGTGATATGCACTGTTGGCACAACAAGGTGTGAGTTTGAAACCCAAGGAAAACAGGAGGGTTAAAAGGCACATAAAACAACACATATACATTAATAAATAATTAATAAATAAATAAATACACGAAAGCAATGACAATTAAAAAACACACAAAATCATACACAATCAGATGGTGCCGCCAGGTGGTCAAATGCAATATTTTTAAGGATATCACAAGGGTTGAGATATTTAACAATAAAAAGTAATCTGTTCTCATTTTATTTGATCATTTATTATTTGACAATCAGCATCTAAACAAAATATAATAGGAATCCTTGAAACCTTCCTTTTCAGTTCGTGTTGTACTGATGCTCCAGCTATACATTTATAGAGGCCTGAGTAATTGCAATTCAATGAGAGACTAATTTCAAAAGTATAAGTATAAGTTACATTGACCAATCTTCCCTCTAAGTTGTCATCGCTAACTTTGTAACAGGTTCAGCACATTCTGTGGGTGACAGGAACATAACCTAGCCTGTTGGTTCACTTCATGAGGGAATTCGCAAATAAGAAGTCAAAATGACTCAACGCAGTAGCTCTTTGTGGCAGATAGAAGGCGCAAAATACTTTTACAGCTTACACACACATATTATGTGCACTGCTGGCACACAAAGTAATGCGTTTGAAACCAGAGAACAACAGGAGGGTTAAAAGGCATGACAAAACAAATACATACAATCAATTAATTAATAAATACACAGCACTGACACGAAAAGATTTGTGCTATGAAAGTAAAAGGGAAGTATTATAAGGGGGTCAAAGTTGGACATGGTATTTAACAGCGGCAGTAAATTAGACACATTAGGTTCCATCCATGGACATGTCTCAACAATTAATTATCAGCTTAGTCACTAGTGGTTAGCTTGAAGATGAAACGGTAACTCTTTATTGTAAATTTGAATTGCTAGAAATATTGGAATTGGTACTCCCAAACCCCCAGTGAGACCAAAATCATTACATACTTCTTGTATTTGCTGATAATGCTTTCCAGCTGAGTACCATACATTGGAATTTACAGGAAGTGCTTCTTTGTGCTGTGCCACCATTTACAAAAAAGTAAACAGCATAAAAAAATTTAGAAATTATAAAGGTCAATACAATGTGACAGCTTTCAAAACAAGGTCCAATAAGTTATCATGCAGCTTTAATGATTATGATTAGCATAATAGCCAATGGCGGTAGTGGTTTACAGTAGTTTTCTGTTTCATTATTTTAATCAAATTTGTATGTATTTCATATAGTATCCATGATTACATTTTCTGCACTGAACATATTTTGTTGCTGCAACCACGAAACCCTGCAGGGATTAATAAAGTTTTACCATATGTGATTTTATCTTATCTCATTATAGTTATCCCATGTTGATCTGCACATTTATATTTATTGTATTATATTTTACCATTTTCACAGATGGACTATTATGCTATTGGTCGTTGCAGGCAGTTACCCCTGCTGCTGCAATGCCTCAACATCTGCAGGGATGTAATCTCATTCTACCGTCTCGTTGTTCCACCAGAATGCACCTACACTGATAATATAGGCCTACCATTGGGTTTAAAAAGGACACTCGCAATTACAGTAAGAGGAAGTTGACTCTTCCCCCGGCTTCATTTCAGCAGATTTATGTGAGATAAAAGTCTGCCATGAGTGCTGTCTCATTGAGAGGGAAATCGGCGGACAGGGAGTGGGTGCTTCACTCTTCTCAATGAGATGCAGGGTCATCACTGAGAAATTGATAGGAAATGGGATTAGAAGAAGAAGAAGAAGGGGTGTGAGAGAGAGAGGGAGAGAGAGAGAGGGAGAGAGAGAGAGAGAGAGAGAGAGAGAGAGAGAGAGAGAGAGAGAGAG